>QGOB01000262.1:0-13734 GCA_003313055.1 Termitomyces sp. MG145 | reverse complement strand
AGTCACCAAAAAGAACCGGTATCCCCTCCCCCTCATCGGCGATCTCGTCGTCCGTCTCCGCAGTGCCAAAATCTACACCAAAATAGACCTCTGGTCAGGTTACAACAACATGTGTATAGCTCTGGGACATGAGTGGAAGACCGCCTTCTGCACCCGCTATGGACTATTCGAGTACCTCGTCATGCCCTTTGGAATGACTAACTCCCCCGCCACCTTCCAATACTTCATGAACAATATCTTCCACAACATGAGCGACGTCTTTGTGATTGTGTACCTCGACGATATCCTCATCTATTCCGATTGCCTCGACGACCACCGGGAGCACGTGCGCCAGGTCCTGGAATGCCTTTGGAGATACCACCTCCACGGCAAACTGGAGAAGTGCGCCTTCCACATCATGGAGGTAGAATATCTGGGTGTGATAGTCTCCCCGGACGGCATGCGCATGGACCCAGACAAGATCCAGGCCATCCTTGACTGGCCGCCTCCCCGGAACGTCAATGAGGTACAATCCTTCCTGGGCTTCGCCAACTTCTACCGCCGGTTCATCAATAATTACTCCGGCATCACAAAACCTCTCAACCGGCTCACCCGGAAGGACACTCCGTGGAATTGGGACAGCAAGTGCCAGAGCGTATTCAAACTCCTCAAATCCATCTTCACCTCTGCCCCGATCCTCCAGCACTACGATCCCTCCCTCGCCATCATCTTGGAATGTGATGCCTCTGACTATGCCATCACCAGCATCCTCTTGCAGATGGACCCTGGTAGCAGCGAGCTCTGCCCCATTGCCTTCTACACATGCTCAATGATCCCAGCGGAGCTCAACTACGACATCTACAACAAGGAGCTGCTCGCCATAGTCGAGACCTTCAAGCAATGGCGGGCCTACCTCGAAGGGGCACCCCACCACATCCAAGTCTACTCTGACCATAATAACCTCCAGTACTTCACAACCACAAAACAACTCAGCCACCGCCAAGCCCGCTGGTCAGAAACCCTCTCGGAGTACGACTTCACCATCCACTACTGCCCTGGCCGCCTCGGAGCCAAACCCGATGCCCTCACCCAATGCCTGGATGTCTACCCAAAAAAGTCATTCAAGGTGGAGTGGAATTCCTTCAACCATCAAGTCATCATCCCCCTGGAGCACCTCCGCACTGTGCTGATCATGAAGGAAGAAGGGATCCTACACCAAATCCGCAATGCACCCCTGGACCACTTCTTCACTCAGCACAATCCCCAGAATACCTGGGAAGGAGCCCCGCCGACCCCGTTAACCTTCACCCTATCCCCTGACAACTCCCTCCTCCTTTGGGACGGCCGCATCTATGCCCCAGACCACAAAAGGATATGCCTCAACATCCTCCGACAACACCACGACCATAAGCTGCGGAGACACCCAGGAATCTGTAAGACTGTCCAGCTCATCTCCCGGACTTACTTCTAGCCCGGACTCAAACGCGACATCACCCAGTATGTCTGAGCCTGCGAGTCCTGCCTCCGGGCCAAAGTCCCCCATCATCACCCTTATGGTCTCCTTAAACCCCTCCCCGTTGGTCGCTGCCCCTGGTCCTCCATCTCCCTAGATCACATTGTCGAGCTCTCCGACTCCGCTGGCTTTGATGCCATCCTCGTGGTAGTCTGCCACCTCACAAAACAAGCCATCTTCATTGCATGCTACACCACCAACAATGCCCCGGAGTTTGCCCGGATCTTCCTCAAACATGTGTTCTCCAGGCATGGGCTCCCCGATGACATCATCTCCGACCGTGGCTCCCTCTTCATCTCCTGGTTCTGGCAGTCTCTGTGTAAGGCCCTGGAAATCAAGACCAATCTATCCACCGCCTACCACCCAGAGACCAACAGACAGACCAAACATGTGAACCAGACCCTGGAGCAGTACCTCCACCTCTACGTCAACTACCAGCAGGACGACTGGCGGCACGACTTGCCCCTGGCCAAGTTCATGTATAACAACATCCCCCACTCTGCCACCGGAGTTTCCCCCTTTTACGCCAACAAGGGCTACCACCCCCGGTTCACCCTCTCCCTCGACAATATACCCTCACATGTTGCCCACAAAGTCGCACAAGATCGCTGGACCCTCCACAAATTCCTCCAGGAAGAAATTGACACTGCCAACAAAGCCTACACCAAGCACGCTGACTCCCACCGTGAACCCACCCCCGACTGGTCCCCCGGAACTCTCATATGGCTCAACTGACGCAACATCAAAACCTGCCGACCCTCCCCAAAATTTGATCACAAGTGCTTCGGACCCTTCAAAATCCTCTGGAAAGTCTCAATGCATGCCTACCAACTTGACCTACCCCCAACCCTCAAAGGACTCCACCCAGTGTTCCATGGGTAGGACGGAGAACCAACTGTGGTGAGCCCTCCCTTTTATCCCCCTGGAGCACCTTCTGGACGGCCACCGTACATCTTCGACTTCAATTCCAAGGACTTCTGTGCCAGCACTAGCTTTGGGTTCAAATTCCCATGACACTGCCACCGCGGCCCCCATCTTGAAGGGTCTCGATGCTGAAGGGGGGGTAATGTCACAACCCTGCCACCTCCGGACTCCCCTACGCTGCCCCAGCCCCAACACACACCCTCCCCGCACCCCCCACACTCCTCTGGGACCACCAACAACCTCTCACTGCTGCACCACCAATACTCGTGGCCATCTCCAAACAGATCCCTGGCCATCACCAAACCCCAGCATCTTGGCCGAAACATCACCCCGAGGCTTCCCTGTCACCGGACACATCGAGACCCCTGGCATCCCCACATAACGTTCTGCAACATTCCTCCCACGAACCGTCAGCACCTCACCAGGCCACCTGCTTCTGTGGCGCTGAGGGGCACCACCACCATGCACCACAACCAATGACCCACCAATGACCCGCCCAACGCAAGACTGCTGTAGCCCGTGCCAGCACGCCCCGACAGCTATCACGACCCCAGGGCTGTGAGCCAGTCCTGGGACTTAGCCAGAGGAATCAGATGCCACGGTTCTGGGCTAGAACCCCACCTGGGACTTAGCGGAAGGGTAGTACATAAACTCTAGGATAGCATAAGAGTAAAGTAGTCTTGATATTAACCGTAGTTCTCTGTATTACTGTGTCTCTGTCTCTGTCTCTGTCTCTGTCTCTGTCTCAATCTCAATCTATTCTCTTGTCTCTCTCTCTCTCTCTCTCGTCTTGTCTCTCATCTCTCATCTCTTGTCTCCATGCCTCATTTCCATTCTGTGACTTGTTTCTCCATTCCGTTTCTCTTCTCCATTTCCTTACCTACTGCTTCGTGCCTCTTCTTCCCTCCACCCCGGTTTCATAACCAACCCATCCCCCCACCCACTCCGTACCTACTCCTACCATTTCTGAACCCACTCCCATCCCCTGATCCATGCCATCTCCCTTTGCTCCCTATTCCTCCTTTGTTATGACCCTACCCTGCCCTCTGCACTTGTGCTCCTCTTCTGACCTTGCGCACGTCACTACTCATACCCCGGAGCATCCGGACTTCGCCCCAGACCACTTGTAGCTGTACCAGAGCTTCCGCGAAGCCCCGGACCTGTACTTAGCCTCCTGAGCCTTGCCTAGTAAGGACTCGCCAGTGTAGCTGAGCCCTCGTCATCAGCGGGACCTGACAAGCACCTCCTATCACCAATGGGGCTACATCCTCAATGCATGTGTGGATGGGTTCAAACAGTTGGTTTGGTGCTCAGAGTTCACCAGGTCCATGCAACTGACCCTTTGTTTCCAGCGCAGGCTGGACCCATCAACCCATAAGTGGATTGATAGCATGGTAGAAGGATGATCCCAAGACAATGACATAGAAGGCTGGATTGCAATGGCATGTCTGGTAAACCAAAGACCACAGTGGATGGACCATACACCTCCACTGCTCAACTTCAACTGTTTTGCATGTCTTTCTGTAGAATCCCCAAATGTAACTCCCATTGTTGATTCTTTAGTATGCAGACCTGTTGAGACCTGCACAGACATACTACCCCCTCTTCCTCCGGCACCTGCCAAACCTCCCCCTCCTCTCTGAGCACACATCCCTAGCTGGGAGCAGCAACTTCCACATCAATATGTTGTGGCCTCCATTCCATCCACTACCTCTCTCTCCCTTGAAGTAGAGCTAGAGACTACCAACACGCAGCATACACAGCATGTCCAGGCTCTGCTGGACAGTCCTTCCAAGATGCCATATTAGACTACCTCCATGACTTTGAGGATGTATTCTCCAAGACCTCCTTTGACTTCCTCCTGGAGCACAAGCAGTGAGGATGATGCCATTGAGTTAGTCCCCAATGCAAAGCCCTCAAACTGCAAGGTCTATTTGCTTGCATCAAAGGAGCAGGATGAGCTCAATGCCTTCCTCCAGAAGAACCTTGAGTCTGGTAGAATTTGCCCTTCCAAGTCACCCATGGCCTCTCCCATCTTCTTCATCAAGAAAAAAGATGGCTCCCTTCAGCTGGTGCAGGATTATCAAGTGTTGAACACCCTCACCATCAAGAATTGCTACCCCCTCCCCCTCATCTCCAAGCTTGTCAATAATCTCCATGGTTCATGGTATTTCACTAAGTCAGATGTCTGCTGGGGCTATAACAATGTGTGCAATAAGGAAGGAGATGAGTGGAAGGCAGCATTCCAGACAAACCAAGGGTTGTTTGAACTGCTGGTCATGTTCTTTGAACTCACCAATAGCCCTGCTACATTCCAGACCATGATGAATGACATATTCCATGATATTGTTATGGAGGGAGTGGTGTGCGTGTACCTTGATGACATCCTCATCTTCACCAAGACCCTGAAAGAGGTGGAATATTTTGGACTTATCATCTTGCATGGAATAGTGGAGATGGACCTGGTGAAAGTAGCTGGAGTGGCAGACTAGCCAGTGCCCCAGAACAAGAAGGAGGTTCAATCCTTCCTAGGTGGCCCCAGATGTTGTGCTATATTGAAACCTACACCAGTACCTGTGACATGTACCTCAGAATGCCAGGCACCCATGGGCAAGCTGCACCCTCTCCCTATCCCAAAGATGTCACAACCCTGCCAACCCCAAACCCTTGTACGGTGCTCTGACCCCAGCACACACCTCCCCCCACCTTGCACACACTTCTGAGGCCACCAATGACTCCACAATACTGCACTGGCAACACCAACTCCAGCATCTTGGCTGACACGTCACCCTGAGTGTCACAACCCCGCTGATACAACCCAGTCAGTGCTGGCTGCCCAACACTGACAAATCAAACCAAGCACGTGACCTCAGCACATGACCACTACTGACCACCCACTAATGACACTGACTGTTACCAACCATTCCCTTAACAACCCAGCCAACCTTTGACAATCCAGCCCCCTCTCTATGGCCCCCAACTAGTGGCCGATGATCGAATGTAAAATAATTTTCATTTACTATTTTTCTTTCTCAATCTACTTACATTTTTTTATCATATTACTTACAATTTTCCTATTCAATAGTGGCCCCTGACATGCATTATCACATGCAACCACTACACTTACTATCTCTTACTGGTTTCCCCTTTTATTGCCTTACATACCTATAAATACTGCCCTGTCAGTAGCTAAAGATCATCAAATCGTACCAGAGTCTAGTCCCTGCTTCAGACTACACTCAAGATCTTGTTCTTCCTCTTGCTTCATTAATGGCTGATTTGGGTTTACCCAGTCCAGTCTCTTTCATTCTCTGTGCTCAGCTCGACAGTATTGTTGAACTTAGTGCTCTTCGCCTTCATTACGTGCCATATGGGCAACCTCGCTTCGTCTTTGTTAAGCACCATACAGGTGCCTTCGCTTTGCCTTTGTTAACGCTAGCGCTTATGGCTAGTGACTTGTATATTTCCATTAACTCCTCCTATATTACTTAACGACCTTCTGGGTCTTTTTCAGATTTCTCATCCCACAATGATTCGGTACAGACACTAGCGGCCGCACCATTATCTCTTACCAGTCTCTCACACTTCCTTACCAACTCCGACTCCACATCTCCTTAACGGGTTTCTGGGACTTTGCTAGACTCCTCTCACACACATGTAATGCTACTACTTGCTAGCTATCCCTATCTAGCTGGTCTTGTTGGTTGTTTCCTGCACAGCAGCTAGGCA
Source organism: Termitomyces sp. MG145 (assembly GCA_003313055.1). Lineage (NCBI taxonomy): Eukaryota > Fungi > Basidiomycota > Agaricomycetes > Agaricales > Lyophyllaceae > Termitomyces > Termitomyces sp. MG145. The sequence goes on along the minus strand of QGOB01000262.1, from coordinate 7,589 downwards.
GCAAGTCAGCACATCATTTTGGAGCCCACAACAAGGGGTTCTATAGCAAAATTCCACCGGAAACTTGCCTCCAGGCTAAAAACCGCTTACGTCTCAAATCCACGCTACCAGTTATTCCTTTTGACATTCCCCCTCCGTCGCCATTATCACCTTTGACACCCCCACCTCGTAACCTCAAAGAGGAACTCGCTACCGCTAGGGAACTTCTCGACGTTACCAAACTCTTAGAGAACTTCCCAGGCCATCACATCAACAACTTTCTCAACGCACCGCTACCACCATTATCCCCAGACCCCTATTCCCCCATTCAATCCTCTATGCCCTTACCGACACCCATTAACCCTACCGCCATGGGTGACGCCCATCTTTCCTGCCATATGCCACCCCGCAACGACTCTACTGCACCTAAATGGGATGAGAGTTGCCCCCAAGAGCTTGCCCAGTATTTCTGCAAGCTCAAATTTCTCTTAGCGGACTGCGCCGTTAACGACGACAACCAAAAGAAGGAATATGCCGCTCGGTATGTATTGTATGACACCGCAGAGACCTGGCTTGGCTTGCCAGAGTTTAGTGACCATACTTACGCTGAGTGGAAGATAGTGGTCTTTTGTTTATATCCTGGCGCTGAGGAATCTGCCCATTACACTCTTCAGGATCTCAAGCAACTTGTTAACCAGACTTTCTCAGCTGGTATCTCTACTCTCGGACACTTCTCGGATTACTATAGGGACTTCCAGCACCTGGCACGTTGGCTCCTGGCTAAAGGCAAGATCTACCAAAACGAGGAATGCTGTTTATTCCAGCAAGGCATACTGACTTTGTTATGGTCCAAACTTGTCTGCCATTTAGAAATCACCCTTCCTGATCATCACCCGGAGGACCCCTATGAGGTAGATCAAGTCTTTGAAGCTGCCAAATGGGTTCTGAAGGGTACTGACACCGCCACAACTTCAAAGAAACTGACAACTGCTAACGCTAAGACTCCCACTGTTAACACCGCTGCCCCCATACTGACAACCTCTCAACATTGCTGCTGCCGCTATCATTAACGCTCTCGCATGCATGGAGGAAAAGATGGCTGCATTAACCGCCGGTAACAGCTCTCAGTCCCACACCTCTCGACCTCCTAGCGACAGTTGCCACTTCTGCAGCAAAACCGGTCACACAATGGTACGAGGCAATTGTGTTAAGCTGGAAAGCTTCATCAGTCAAGGCAAGATCCATTGGAACCACAAAGGCAAGGTTGTCTTACCATCTGGCACTATGATCCCCAACTATATCAGCAAACGGCTCTACATGGAACGCATCGACAAATGGCACAGGCTCGACCCCAACCAGCTCCTTACCAGTTGCCTCAGCGCTAACACTAAACCTGATGTGGAACAGCTCCAAGGCATGTTGCAGACGTTTATTCACAAAGTCTTGCAATCAGAAACCGCTAGCCCAGGAACATTATCCAGGGAAGAACACATTGCTGCCTTAGAATGGGAACTTTATGCTCTATGCCGCCCAGCAGAAGTCTTTGACGGTATTGAGATCCCTCGCGCTAAGGGATATTGACCGGTTCCCCCTAAAGCCGCTAATGACTCCACCACTACCAGTTCTCCCACCATTAACAAACGAACCGTTCCCACCAGCTCTTCCATCAGTCCTCCTGCCGCCAACAAATGCTCTGTCCCTGCTAGTTCCCCTGTCACTAACAAATGTCCTGCCTCTGCCTCCGCTCCTGGTACTGCTAAAGCCCCTGAGCTGCCAGTTGTTAACCACGTTCCCATGGTCGATCCCCCGGTCCACCCTTATTCTGGTATCTTGTCTTGCTATCAGCCTCCGACCAATCGAAACTTTGGCGCTCTGGACAAATGCCCTGATGCTGCTTACTGGAGTATGGCCCCCATCTACGATATCAAACAGTCCAAGCAGGTATTTGACCGGGTTCTTCAGACCAAGCTTACCGTCTCTATCGGTGAACTCTGCTCCCTCTCTAACAACATCCAGAACCAGTTCAGAAACACTGTCATGCCTAAACAAACCGTGGCCCCTAACATCACCGCCTTCCAAGAATCTACTGATATTGTTGACAATGCTCTGCCCTCATTTTCCCTTAACGACACACCCACTACCAACCTCCCTCCAACTGACGCTGCCAGAGCTCAAGTCACCTTGATTGACCTGGTGGAAGCCTACATCAAGTCGCTACTGCCTGGTGAGGAGCCAGTTACATTAATGGTTGCTCAGGAATCTCAGGCAATCTGGTCCATCATGCTTTTGGTCGATAACCGTGAGGAAATCGAGTGTATAGCAGATAGTGGCTCCCAGATCATCTCTATGTCTGCTGAAGTTGCTAATTATCTTGGCATATCCTATGACCCCAGCATCATTCTGAACATGCAGAGTGCTAACAGCACAATGGACAAGTCTCTTGGTCTCGCTTGTAACATCCCTTGCACTGTTGGCGGTATCACGTTGTACCTTCAGATCCACATCCTACGCTCCCCCGCTTACAATATCCTGCTCGGTCACCCCTTCGATGTCTTAACCAAGTCGATACCCTTAGCGAAACAGAAACCATAATAATGATAACGGACCCCAATACCGGACTTCATCACACCATTCCTATGTTTCCCCGCAGTCAGCACAAGCAACAGAAGGTTCAGCCCAAGTATAGCGCCAGACTGCCCCGTTGTTTTTGCCACCATCCCCACGGTTAGCGACTCTGAGGAGGACTTAGTGGGTCATCCTCGACTATGATCACCAAAAGCACTCCGTTATAGTGCAATTGCATACCCTGCTCGATTCCAAAATACTAGAAAACCCAAAAACAGTTTCTGACAATCTCTCTCTTGCTTATTTATATGTGACTGCTAGCGACCTTACCAAGACCGTTATCCCGCCACGCTCTTATTTTGTTTCCACTAGTCTCTCCAATCCCTCTATTCTTGGCCAAGCATCTGGAATGCTCAATACCGTCTCAGCCCGAATGTATGTTAATGTCCCCTTCCCAGCCGTTTATGCCACCGCCAAGCCAAAACGCAAAGGAGTCCAAGTCAAGAAGAAATACAAGCCAGTTGCATTGAAGACTAAGCCCATTGCTAGCCATGTTAGCAAAGACTTCCGAATTGAACGACACATCCTTGGCAACCCCTTAGCAAACATACCCAAGCTCGATCCTAATCCCCTTCCTTTCTTACCGACCCCTTGTTTTACCGACGACTGCAAAGCGACTTTTGTTAAGGAACACAATACCAGATTTCTTACCCAAGATGAGCTTAACATACTCATGGAGCTTGTTGCTAAGCAACAAAATGCATTTGCTTGAGAAGACTCCAAAAGAGGCAGCCTTTGACCCAACTTCTTCCCCCCATTTGCATACTGACCATCCCTCACGTCCCTTGGGTTCAGCACAACCAACCAATACCACCAGGCCTCAAAAAGGAAATCTGCAAAATCATCCGTAGCAAGATTCAAGCAGGTGTTTATGAACCTTCAAACTCTGCTTACCGGTCCCACTGGTTTTGTGTCTTGAAGAAGAACGGTAAACTTTGCCTAGTCCATAGTCTCAAAACCGTTAAACCAAGTCACAATCTGCCACTCTGGCGTTCCCCCTTTCCCTGACCACATTGCCAAATCCTTCGCTGGCCACATTTGCAGCGCTACCCTTGACCTTTATGTTGGCTACGACAAACGCCTTATCGATCCTGCTTCCCATGACTTAATGACTTTCCAGACACTGTTTGGTGCCCTCCATTTAGTAACGCTCCCAATGGGATGGACTAACACTGTGCCCATCTTCCACGACGATGTCACCCACATCCTCCAGCCTGAGATCCCCCATAATGCCCTCAGTTTCATTGATGATGTTGGCGTTAAAGGCCTGAAGGACTGGAAACTCATTAACGGCGCACCTGCTAAGCATCCCGACAATCCAAACATTCATTTAGTGCTTTGGGAGTTCTTTGAACTCCTGAACCGTGTCCTCCAGCGGATGAAGTACTGTGGTGGTACTTTCTCTGGTCATAAGCTAGTCCTTTGCACGCCAACCTTCAAGATCCTTGGCCACATTTGCACCCCTAACAGCCGAGTTCCTGACAAAAACCGTTTAGCACTATTGGACCACTGGGGCCCTTGCCAGTCGTTAACCAAAGTCTGTGCCTTCCTAGGTACCATGGGAGTCCTCTGGATGTTCATTAAGAACTTTGCCCATCATGCTCATCACCTAACAAAGCTTACCTGGACTGGAGTTCCCTTAAAATTTGGACCCGATCAGCTTAACGCCCAGAAAGACCTTGTCAAGGCCTTACACAATGCTAAACCCCTCATTCCTATCGACTACAAATCCAACAATCCCATGATCTTAGCTGTCGACACTTTGTACATAGCAGTCAGTTTCTACCTTTGCCAGTGCACTACCGACAACCACAAGCAACGTCGCTATAACTGTTTCAGTTCCATCACCCTTAACAAATGCGAAGCTTGCTTCAGTCAACCCAAGCTCGAGCTTTACAGTTTGTACCAAGCCTTGCAGGCTCTACGCATGTACCTCCTAGGCATCAGGAACCTTATCATCGAAGTTGATGCCCATTACATTAAAGATATGCTACAGAACCCTGACATTCAGCCTTCAGCTAGTATGAACTGCTGGATCATGGCTATCCTTATGTTCCACTTCGAGCTCGTACATGTTAAAGGCACCTTCCATGGACCCGACAGACTTTTGCGGCAACCATTACAGCCTACCAACCCTCCCCCAGATGATACCAACAACAACATCTTCAAAGATTGGGTCAATCATATGCACGGATTTATGCACCATGTCCAGTTACCGACCGCCCTCGCCCGCTCCGCCTCTATTGTCCCTCATTTACCCCCATATTCTCATTACCTTCCAACTCTAGCGACATTCGTTAACGACACTGTTTCTCTTGCTGAAGTCTCGATTCCACCCGTTACCAACCCCCTCTCCTATGACAACATCCCTCGCTCCCCCAAAGCTCTTGCCAGTGACAAAAGAGTTCAACTCGTCAAGCAGTGGCTTACCAACTTCAAGCGACCGCCAGGCCTTAACAACAAGGCCCTTGCTACCTTCCTTCGCTACGCTAGCAGCTTCTTCCTTGCTAACGGCAAGCTTTGGCGACGCAATCGTAATGGTGAGCACAAGCTCTTCATAGCGCCTGACTCATGACTTTGCATCCTGCACACTATGCATGACAACCTTGGACATCGTGGTCTGTTCACTACAAGAGCTGCCCTGCTGGAACGCTTTTGGTGGCCACAGGTAGCAGCCAATATTGTTTGGTACATTCGCTTGTGCCACATCTGCCAAGTCCACCAAACGACTAAAGTCCTCATACCACCTACCGTCACTACCCCCACCACTTTATTCAGCAAAATCTATATCGACACCATGTTCATGCCGCCTTCGAACAAGTTCAAATATATCATCCAAGGACACTGTTCACTAATCTACTACCCCGAATTCCACATGCTTGCTTGCGAAAATACCGACGCTATTGCCAAGTGGCTCTTTGAGGACATCATCTGCCGCCAGGGCGCCCTTAACAAAATTGTTACCAATAACAGTCCCCCCATCATTAAAGCCATTGCTTACCTTGCCAAGAAGTACCACATAAACCACATTTGCATATCCGGTTACAACAAACATGCTAATGGTATCGCTGAACGACCCCATTTCGACATTAGACAAGCCCTCTTCAAAGCCGTTAATGGAGACCAGTCCAAGTGGAGCTCAGCCACTTACTCTGTCTTCTGGACAGAATGCATTACTGTCCGCCACTGCATGGGTTGCTCCCCTTACTACACCACTACCGGTACCCATCCCCTATTCCCCGCCAACATTGTAGAAGCGACTTACCTCCAGCCACCACCCAATTCCTTGTTAACGACTACCAACCTCATTGCCCGACACGCTATTGATCTCCAACGCCGACAAGCCGACCTCAACCGTTTACACAATACAGTCCTTACTGCCCGCCGGCTAGCGGCTCTCTGTTTTGAACAAGAACATGCTGCTACCATTTGAGACTTTGACTTCAAGCAAGGAGACCTAGTGTTGATGAGGAATATGCGCCATTGAAGTCACCCATAACAAGAAGATGTGACCCCAATACTTAGGACCGCTAGTGGTAATCTCACGTAACCGCGGAGGCGCTTACATTCTCTGCGAACTGGATGGATCCGTACTCCACCAACCGGTAGCCACCCTTTTGCCTAGTCCCTTATTTTGCCTGTGAACACATCCCTCTCCCTACCAACACCTTCGACATCGATACCGACCATTTAAGAATGTTAGAAGAAACCGACTTACTCGATGACAAAGATTCCTTTAATCACGACGACTCTTTGGACAATGCCACCAAAGAAGACTAGAAAACACCCTTTACACCTACCCACCCCACTCACCGTTAAAATCCCAAAAACCTTAATGGCTCTCAATAAGCCCTTATTTCTATTGTTTCATTTCCCTTTTCATCTTTACTTACTCCGTTTCTATTCATCATAGATTCTCTTTCTACATATGCTTTCCAACATACACACCTACTGTTGAGCCCTACTTGCTTTCATTCATTATTCAAGCCTGCATCCACGACTCAACTACAACAACTATCCTCACCAAAGCAAAAGAACAAACAAGGACTTGTACGGTCCCCAAACAACGAGGACAACTCCAAAGGTATGGTATAGCACGTGAAAGAAAGGACAACTATTCCAATCTCGATCATAGGAGAACAAGGATGCGTACGAGATGACCCAACAACAGAAGGTTGGGGAATGGATAGCCATGCAGGTTGCGAACTCGGAACCTAACGAAGAACCAAGAAAGAAATCGAGAACAGAGGGAGGAGGGAAGTGTGGCCAGTCAAAAGGAGGCTGAAAATGAAGAGAAGAGAAGAGAAGAGAAGAGAAGAGAAGAAAAAAGAAGAGAAGAGAACGAAAGAAAAGAGAACAAAAGAAAGTTCCTGCCAGCCTAGCTCGCGTTCAATAAGGTTACCCTCCAGGGTAAGGTCTACCTTTGACCCGAGCAACTGTCCAAACGTGTAGCATGTTGCGATACATTCCACTAAGCCGCGCAGCTGGGTGAAATGTTTCCCAACATAGCAAGGAGTCGACGGGGTCCTGCACCTAAGTCACAAGTCACACATAGGACATAATATATCTCTAAGGCATTTACTTGCGGAATCGACGTTTGCCAGGCAAACAATGAAAATCCAAGTCCTAAGTATTGTACCTTAGCCAGTCTCACTTTGAATTCACCATTGATAAGAGTACTACTCCATCTTTCTTTAGAGACTAGTATATTCACGTATCTAGCTCTTTTCCTCACATTTCATGGAAATATATTATATCTGGCTATAGAGACAAGATTTTATTGTAGCGTGCCATATGTCAAATGAATGTTTCCGTAGGACAGCGTTTAAGGCCGTAAACGATTTCTCATACAGCATGGTTCACGGCTGTTTCTTTGCCGTTCTCATTACGGTTGCCATACCTAGAAGGAACACTGTCTGTGGCACAATGATCGCCTATTTATATTATTGGAGTACAGTACATACGTTACTTTACCCCCGCCTCTT
>QGOB01002397.1:0-13116 GCA_003313055.1 Termitomyces sp. MG145 | reverse complement strand
GGTGATGGCCAGGGGTCTGCTCAGAGATGGCCGCGGGTGTTGCCGGTGCAGCGTTGGGAGGTTGTTGGCGGTCCCGGAGGTGTGCAAGGGGTGCGGGGAAGGTGTGTGTCGGGGCCAGGGCAGCGTATGGGGGTCCAGAGATGGTGGGGTCGTGACAAGTAGATAGAGAAATGGAGGAGAGATACAGAACAGAGATACAAGTCACGGAATGGAAACACAAGGCACAGAGATGAGAGACAAGAGACAAGACAAGAGAGGGAGAGAAGAGAGGCACGAGAATAGATTGAGATTGAGACAGAGACAGAGAGTACAGAAAATACAGAGAACTATGGTTAATATCAAGACTACCCGACTCGTATGCTACCCTATAGTTTATGTACTACCCTTCCGCTAAGTACCCGGCAGGGTCCTGGCCCGGGACCATAGCATCTGATTGTCCTCCGGTTAGGTCCCAGGGCAGGTTCTCAGCCCCGGGGTCGTGACAGTTGTTGGGGCGTGTCAGTGCGGGTTGCAGCGGTCTTGCGTTGGGTGGGTTGGTGATTATGGTATGTAGTGGTGGTGTCCGTCGACGCCACAGAAGCAGGTGGCCCGGTGACGTGCCAACAGTTTGCAGGAGGAATGTTGCGGAACGTTGCATGATGGCCAGGATACCAGGGGTCCGGATGTGCCCAGTGACAGGGAAGCTTCGGGGTGACATGTCCGCCGAGATGCCAGAGTTCAGTGATGCCCGGGAGTTTGTCTGGAGATGGCTGTGGGTGTTGCCAATGCAGCATTGTGGGGTCGTCGGTGGCCCCGGAGGTGTGCGGGGGGTGCAGGGGGTGTGTGCCGGGGTTGGGGCAGCGTAGGAGGGTCCAGAGATGGCGGGGTCATGACACAACATGTATGGGTGTAGCAGGCATGCTTTATCCCAGTTCTCACATCTCTGCCTCAGTTTGAATAACTTTTGTCAGTGCTGCTGGTGCCACAATGCTTGCTAGCTAACTTCTAAGCTTGCAACATGGTGTGCTCACTCAACATAGGTGCTGGTGTGACTACCAACTGCATAACAGTGATAAGACTCATCTGGCACTGATAACAAGATAACAATAACTTCAAAATATTGAATGATGCTAACAGATCTGACTTTATCTAATCTGGCAGATCAGGTGACACTGATTATGCAACATATAGACAAAATTCCTCTTAACAACAATAACCATTAATGACAAATTTCTTAACAACTGGATCAATTTTGGATGATGCTACCTTTCATGGCTGCCTTAGCTGACACAGTCAGTGGTTCCCACAACCTTGGAGATTATACAAGTCCAACCAGGATTATTCATCATTTATATCTCCAACCATTTTTCTTATTAAATAATGGCTCCCCTTGGCATGAGTTTGTCTACCTATTCAAATTGGCAGCTGAGGCAACAGCTCCCTTTACTTATTATTTAGTGACTACTGCTTTTTAGGTCACATTACTTTCACTAGTATAAATACCCCACCACTTAGTTACTAGAAAACAGAATAAAGCCTTCCATAATGACCATCCTTAGTTTATGCACAATGCATCAGAGCAAATCTGCTCAAAAGAACAGTAACACCTTGACCATTCATGCTCTCCTCCTTAACACCTCTATTCTTGTCATCTTTGTTTGTTTCTTGCCTTCTACTAAGCACCTGCCACTATCAACTTATGTTCATTTTTTTGCTCTTGTAATATTGCTAATACTTTTTTTTAGTATATAAGCATGTTGGTGCCTCTGTGCACTTGTTCTGAATGTTGAGAACTACTGTTAGTTGTTGCAACTGTTAACATTCCCTTTTCCACCCATTATGCTTACCCATTTCACCTGCTGCCAACTGATTTAGCCTGACATGTTACAGATAACTTGCTTGTGACCTCACCAAGTATAAGCTACTAACACCCCTTCTCTAGCCTGCCTGGTTAGTTGTTTCCTGCTTGGCAACTAGGACCTAAAGTAGTGCATCAATGAATACTCCTACTTGCAGTGGAGGTGGAGGCAGGAGCAGTCCTACAGAAGGTCTGGAGCATGCAGGTCATGCTGCCACTGGAGCTCTCATTCTTAGCAGCTTCATTGTTCATGTAGGCTGATAGTGGGCATGCTTTGCATCCATTACAGTGTCATCCACACCAGGTATTGTGCACTTTGAGGCATAATCAATCTGTTCTAGCACTACTGCTTGCTGCTCTTCTATCAGCTAATTGGCTGACATTTCAATGACTCCCTTGCCACACATTCAGGATGTGGTTTCCACTGCTATTTAGCCTGTTCTGGCTTTTTTGTGCCTTGTTTCTCAGCCTTTCCTGGCTGTCTCCATTTCTTCAAAGTTCCTCAGAACTCTTTTTCCAACATCGGGATTGCCAGTGAATCAGCCAGTAAGCTGTCTATGCTACATCCTGCACAGTCATGTTTTTATGACTATTTAGTCACTTGCACTCATCATGGAATTTCTCTGTTGCCTGATGCCATTGCAGATGACCATCTGTGTCACATGGCAATACTTTTTTCGCCTTTATAGGCACACCATTGACAACAACAACATCATTGACAAAGTCTAGTGACACCTCATTCCTTTGTGGACATTCCTGATGGAGGCACAGGCATTGAAAATGCTCTTAACACTCAATTGACAGGCTCTGTTGCCTGCTGCTCCCCTGGAACTGGAGGATGTAGCCTCACATTCTGAGGCCCTGGTTGGACCCTGTCTAGCTGGTCATTTTGACAATGGTCTCCATTGTCACAGTTGTTATTGCACTATTCATACTTGCCCCCATCCTGGGGCTTGCTACTATAATTGGTCCCAGCCAGATCTCTGCCTTGTTCTCCAATCCATGCAAGAAATTGTCATCACAGATTGTCCACTGGCATAACTCCTTCATGCCCTTCAAACATTACCCCTTGGTCATCAATTGTTGATATGGCATGTGGTGCACAAAATGCTGCACAGAGATACTTAGAAGATAAACAAAGGATGCAAAAGAATTAAATTGGTAATTATTACTGGCTACTAGTACACAACTTTGTGAAAGAAAGAAAGAAAGAGTGGAAGGGTATACAACAAGATTGTAAAGAAAGAAAGGGCAAAGGGAGTGTAAAAAGAGAGCCAAAATTGGAACCAAAAGAATGGACTACAAGGAATAAATTAAAAGGAAGAATTATAAGAAAAGAAGAAGAAGTAATGGAGAAGCAGAAGGAAAGTAAAAGAATGGAGAAAGATAAAAAGAAAATACACTGCAGGCCTGTTAACAGGCAAGATAAGGAAGGCAAATAGAGTGGAGAAGGATGAGAAATGCACCAAACAAAATGGCAAAGGCAATGAGGAGCAGCAAGGCAGGAATTGTGATAACAGGAGAATGGCAGGATAAATGAAGCATAAAAATAAAGGGGTCTGAATAAGAATCAGAAGGCAAAATGAGGAAAAAGGAGGAGAACATACAAAAAAAAAGTATGCCACACCACAAATAATCTGTTGAGTGGTGTTGAATGAAGTTGGCAGCAACAAGGAAGCTTGTATGGCAATTGAAGGGTGTAAAGAAAAAGCAATAGGAAGTGTTGACATGGCAGGAGAGGAGGAATTCACCAAAAGAAGCAAACAAGGTTTTGAATAATTGAGGTGGCATTGTGAAACCAAAATCAGGGCCAAATTAATCAGAACTGGGGCCAAAGCAACCAAAAGTCAGCAGGAACACATCTGAAAGGATAGAGGAATGTGTAGGAGAAGTAAGGAAGGAAGCAGCATGGAGAAACAAGAAAACAGGAGAATAAAGAAGAAGGGAGTAAAAATCCATGTACAGGATAAGTTGTGGATCAGAAAGTTGAATAAAATGATGAAATCACCCAGAGCATGGTGATGTCCAACAAAGAAAAAAAAAGTAGAACAATTTGTAGCATTCATAATAAATGCTTGGGCAAATGGTCTGTTCATGAGTGAAGAAGTATAAAAGAGGAGAGGATAGGGAGGAGGGAAGGCAGGTTAGATAGAGTGCAGCTCTGGCTCCCCAGAGTGTGGAGACCTTAGACCAATCTTATTAATACCTCAGTAAAGAGTCATTTGACCAGTTAACAAACCAATTAAATGATTCATATTAATATTACAAACATTGTACTACATGTGCTAGCTAGTTCATTGTGTCAGAAGCCTCACACTTTGTGTCTTGGTTGTCTTATATGACACTGAACACTTTATCATTGACTCACCACGCTTATGCAAGTCCTGATTGTGTATGCACTGATAGTTGATGCACTCATTCCAATTGTCCACCAGGTGGACATGTCTAGCAGCTAGTAGTGGCTGAGTGGGTTCTACTGGAAACTGAAGTTCATTAACCTCCTCTTTGATTGTCACACACTTTTGAGGTGTCCTTCACCTCTGGTACTTGGTTTGGTTTGTCAAACTCAAATAGTGTAGTTGTCACCATTTTCACTTCAGACAATGTCTGTCAAGGCACCCCACTCATGTTGTGCTGACATGCCATAGCATTGGACAAAGTCCTGTTGAGACTTGTTAGCTTGTCTTGGGGCATTCAGGATGTCCATCACATTTGCAATAATAGGAGCTTGCTGACACACAATTGCATCATAGTTGACAGACTCACTAGCATTGCTGTTGAAGTTGCTGTGCTTCAGGCAGCCTTATGCTTGAGGTACTCTACTACCTTCAACTCAAAGATGTGTGTAAACAATTTGATGTATTCAGTAAAATCCACCCTAGGTACATCATAGCTTCCAGCAGCCACTAACTGTAGATGCTTCACTATGTAAAGCTGAAGATGCTTTTGCATTGCTTCCTTTGACACTGCTGAGTAGCAGTCCAGTACTAGGTGTAGCTGGATAGCGGATGTTAGTTCAGCCTCCAAGTCCAGAACTTTTCTAAGGCCTTTGTGCTTTATCTGTGGCTGACTGCCACTCTGTTCAAGCAACTCCTGTTGTACAGGTGCTGTGGATGCCTGCTTCATGAGAGGAACTTTGTTGACCCTGCTTAGCCTGTATTCTGGTTCCTCAACTGGGCATTGAGTAGTCACTTTGGCTTTCCTGAATGTGGGCTGTTGTTTCATTGACACTGTCAAAAATGGGATAATATGCATCATAGCACTTACTCAACTCCATTTCTGAGTACTGAGTCATGTTTCCTTGGTCTTGCAGTTAGGCAGAGCCTCCTTTCAGAAATTACAGATACAGCAGTGAGTGTAATTGGCTTGCTGGCAGTGATGCTCCTAGTTCTTTCTCCTGGTTTACTACTAGGCTTTACAAGTGACATCATTTGTGGAACAGATAGCTTGCTAGGCATTCCAAAGCTCTCATTTTCCTTGCAAAGAGTGTTATCATCCTGTTTTGATGGGAACTGGTATAACAACACTGGAAATGTCTCAAAAGTCCAAGCAACAGGTGCATCACCTGGATCTGGTTGTGTTTGCCTCAAGTCACTTGAGCCAGTCATGGAAACATGTTTTTAATGTGGCACAAAAGAAGTCAAGAAGTTTGATGAGTTGCCTGATAGAGTAACAGAGCTGAGAGTTCAAAGCCAATAGATTGTAAAAAGTGTGCCTCCCTCTTGTTCAAGGTTATTTTTGTTGCTATAATGTTGATGCTGGGGCAGAGCACCAGAATTTTGGAAAGATTCACATGGTGTGCAACAATTACCTAAGCAAAACATCGTAAAAAATCACATGACATACAACTGCATCCTGGCTTCATAATGATGTATATATCATGTGATTTGGTCAAGAATTTGCTTATTAATAAATCAAACAAAATATTCAATCATTGGGGCAGTTTTTTGACTCACTTTAATTTTCATATTTTCTCAATACTTTTCAGCAGTAGAAGATGGAAACTCCTTGTGGGAAGTATAAACAATGTCATGTGTGTGACATTGTTTGTACTAATTTAACATGTTCAACTTCAATCAGTTACTTTCTTGACACTCTACCACCATCATGCAACCTGTTTCTGCTGCTAATCGCTCTTCTATTACTTCTCTCCTTAATGAGGGGTATTCTCAATGTCAAATCCAAGCAAAAACTGGCCTGGAGAAGGGCACTGTGGGGAGGATCAGCAAAAAACTGGAGAGCAACAAAGAGAATCATCCTGGAGGTTGTCCTTTTAAGCTTACAGCATATGACAAACGGTCTATTATTTGTCAAATTACTACTGGGAAGCTGGATAATGCTGTTCAAGCTACACAGTTCATAATTCTGTCATCTCTAGTCCTGTCAATCCTCAGACAGTCAGGAATGCATTGAAGGAGGCAGGTTTTTGCTCAGCAACAAAGAAGAAAGTTCCTGTGCTCAAGGCTGCTCATCATGAAAACTGAACAGTGGAGGATTGAAAAAGAGTTTTGTGGAGTGATGAGACAAAAATCAATCAGATTGGATCAGATGGGAAGGTATATGTGTGGAAAATTCCAGGAGAACCACTATCTGACCGCATCACTACACCAACTGTCAAGCATGGAGGAGGAAACAATTTAATGGTATGGGGCTGCATGGGTTGGAATACAGTAGGGAAGCTCATTGAAGTTCAGGGGAAGATGGATGCTGCACTGTATTGTGAGATTTTGAATGAGGGAGTGGTGAAAAGCTTTGAGAAGTTGGAAATGGAAGACAAAGGACAATATTTTTAGCAGGACAACAACTCAAAACACACCTTCAAAGGGGCAACAACCTGGTTTTCTGATGAAAACATCATTGTGATATCCTGGCCTGCCCAATCCCCTGACCTCAATCCCATTGAACACCTCTGGGTTTACATCAAGCACAAACTTTTGAAGTATGAGGTACCTCCTAAAGGAGTGCATGAGTTGTGGGAGAGAGTGGTCAAGGAGTGGAATGAAATACCACCAGAGGTATGTCAAAGCCTAATAGAGAGCATGCCTAGAAAGATAAAAGCAGTTATAAAGGCAAATGGAGGCCATACCAAGTACTAGATATGAAAATTAGAGTAAATTAGAGTGGATCAAAAAACTGCCCCAATATTTTGTTTGATTTATTAATAGGCAAATTCTTTCCCAAATCACATGATCTATACACTATTATGAAGCCAGGATGCAGCTGTATGTCATGTGATCTTTTACAATGTTTTTCTTAAGTAATTGTTGCACACCATGTGAATCTTTCCAAAAAGACCAAACATTGGGGCAGTTTTTTGAGCCAGTGTATAATTTTTATAATTCCAGGCAAGTTGAGGAGGCACAGGAGGAAAGCAGGGAGTTAGCAACATCATTTGCAGATGATGCAGTGATAGCAGCAGAAGGGAGAAGCATGGAGGAGGCAACAAGAAGAGTGGCAAGAGAAGGGAGCACAGGCAGATGGGTGGAGACTCATTTCTCCATTTACAAGACAAGAAAGTGGGAATGGGGTTTTTGAGGAAAAAAGAGAAGAGAAGGGGAAGGGGTGGCAAGGCAGCACCAGCAAGGAGGCCTGGCATCAAGATAGCATGGGTTGACATCAAGGTGAAGCCAGTCCACAAGTTCTTGGGAGTGCTGGTTGATCAGGAGCTATGATTCAACAAGCATGCAGCATTTGCACAAGGTCAGGGCACTGCCATGGTCTCAATGATGTGGAGGCTGGTAAAGGTCAATGGAGGAATGAGGAGGAGCACTTTCAAACCTCGCGCGCATTGTTACTCGTACCCCAGAGCGTCCGCACTTCACCCTGGACCACTCGTAGCTGTACCGGAGCTCCCAAGAAGCCCTGGACCTGTACTTGGCCTCCTGAGCTTGCCTAGTAAGGACTCGCCAGTGTAGCTGAGCCTCTGTTGTCAGCGGGACCTGACATAATATCAAGACTCTACCTTACTCTGTACTCGATGACTACGTACACCTATGCCTACACCCCGGCTGGGTACAACTACTATGGCTGACCCATCCCCGAGGGCCCATACACCATTAACCCCCCCACACTCCCTACCCCGCACCCTCCATCAAACACTATCCCACCCTACCCCCACGGCACTGGGCCTCCAACCCAAACACCATGTCATACGGACCCTCAATCAATCAGGGTCTACCTCTGGACTGGCGCTACAACCCTGGGCCAATCCACCCAGGGATGTACTCCCAAACCCTGGGTGCCACCGGTGGAAGTCCTGGAGCACCAGGGGAGCTCCAGAGAAGTTCTCGTGGGGTTCCCAAGTGTTGTCCTCGGGATCGTAACCTTTCCAATGCACAAGGTACAGGGTTCAGTTTCAGACTTGCTGGGAATCGAGGATTTGGTTGACTTTGTATTGGGCATCACCTTCGAGTTCAATTGGCAGGGGTCGTTCAGGTTGTTGGCCGGGGAAGGGATTCGGGGCATATCCTTTGAGGAGGCAGACATGGAACACTGGGTGGAGTCCTTTGAGGGTCGGGGGTAGGTCAAGTCTGTAGCCATGCGTCAAAACTTTCCGAAGGATCTTGAAGGGTCCAAAGCACTTGTGATCAAACTTCAGGGAGGGTCAGCGGGTTTTGATGTTGCATTGGTTGAGCCATATGAGAGTTCCAGGGAGCCAGTTAGGAGTGAGTTCATGGTGGGGGTCGGCATGCTTGGCATAGGCTTTGTTGGTGGTGTCGATCTCTTCCCAGAGGAACTTGTGGAGGGACCGGAGGTCTTGTGCAACTTTGTGGGCAACGTGCAAGAGTATATTGTCAAGGGAGAGGGTGAGCCGGGGGTGGTAGCCCTTGTTGGCATAGAAAGGGGAAACTCTGGTGGCAGAGTGGGAGGTGTTGTTGTATGTGAATTCAGCCAGGGGCAGGTCGTGCCGCCAATTGTCCTGCTGGTAGTTGACATAGAGGCAGAGGTATTGCTCCAAGGTCTGGTTCACGTGTTTGGTCTGTCCGTCGGTCTCTGGATGGTAGGCAGTGGATAGATTGGTTTTTATTTCCAAGGCCTTGCACAGAGATTGCCAGAACTGGGAGATGAAGAGGGGTCCGCAGTCGGAGACAATGTCGTTGGGGAGCCCATGCTTGGAGAACATGTGCTTGAGGAAGATCCAGGCAAACTCCGGGGCATTGTCGGTGGTGTGGCACGCGATGAAGATGGCTTGTTTTGTGAGGCAGCAGACTACCATGAGTATGGCATCGAAGCCATCAGAGTCATGGAGTTCGACGATGTAGTCCAGGGAGATTGACAACCAGGAGCGGCAACCAACAGGGAGGGGTTTAAGAAGACCATAGGGGCAGTGACAGGGGACTTTGGCCCAGAGGCAGTGTTCGCAGGCTCAGACATACCGGGTGATGTTGCGCTTGAGTCCAGGCCATAAGTAAGTCTGGGAGATGAGCTGAGCAGTCTTACAGATTCCCAGGTGTCCCCGCAGCTTATGGTTGTGGTGTTGTTGGAGGATGTCGAGACCTATCTTTTTGTGGTCTGAGGCATAGATTCAACCATCCCAGAGGAGGAGGGAGTTGTCAGGGGGTGGGGTGAAGGTTGGTGGGGTTGGTGGGGTGTCTTCTGGAGTGTTCCGGGGGTCATGCTGAGTGAAGAAGTAGTCCGGGGGTGCATTGCGGATTTGGTGTAGGATTCCTTCTTTGTTCATGATCAGCACGGCGCAGAGGTGCTCTGGGGGGATGACGACTCAGTGGTTGAAGGAGTTCCACTCTGCCTTGAATGGCTTTTTCAGGTAGACGTCTAGTCGTCAGGTGAGGGCATTGGGTTTGGCTCCGAGGTGGCCAGGGCAGTAGTGAATGGTGAAGTTGTACTTTGAGAGGGTTTCTGACCAGCGGGCTTAGCAGCAGCTGAGCTGTTTTGTGGTTGTGAAGTACTGGAGGTTGTTATGGTCAGAGTAGACCTGGATGCAGTGGGGTGCGCCTTCGAGGTAGGCCCACCATTGCTTGAAGGCTTTGACTATGGTGAGCAGCTCCTTATTGTAGATGTCATAGTTGAGCTCCACCAGGATCATTGAGCATGTGTAGAAGGCGATAGGGTGGAGTTCACTGCTGCCGGAGTCCATCTGCAAGAGGATGCTGGCGATGGCGTAGTCGGAGGTGTTGCATTCCAAGACAATGGGGAGGGAGGGGTCATAGTGTCAGAGGATCGGGGCGGAGGTGAAGACAGATTTGAGGAGTTCGAATACACCCTGGCACTTGCTCTCCAAATTCCATGGAGTGTCCTTCCAGGTGAGCCAGTTGAGGAGTTTTGTGATGCCAGAGTAGTTATTGATGAACTGGCAGTAGAAGTTGGCAAAGCCCAGGAAGGATTGTACCTCCTTGATGTTCTGGGGGGGCGGCCAGTCAAGGATAGCCTGGATCTTGACCGGGTCCATGCGCACTCTGTCCAGGGAGACTATCACACCCAGATACTCTACCTCCATGATGTGGAAGGTGCACTTCTCCGATTTGGCATGGAGGTGATATCTCCGGAGGCATTCCAGGACCTGGCACATGTGCTCCTTGTGGTTGTTGAGGGAATCAGAATAGATGAGGATATTGTCGAGGTACACAGTCACGAAGACATTGCTCATGTCATGGAAGATGTCATTCATGAAGTATTGGAAGGTGGCAGGGGAGTTGGTCATTCCGAAGGGCATGACAAGGTACTCAAAAAGTCCATAGCGGGTGCAGAAGGCAGTCTTCCACTCATGTCCTGGAGCTATGTGCACGTTGTTGTAACCCAACCAGAGGTTTATTTTGGTGTAGATTTTGGCACTTGTGGAGACGGTTGACAAGGTCGCCAATGAGGGGGAGGGGATACCGGTTCTTTTTGGTGACTTTGTTGAGTCCCCAGTAGTCAACGCAAAGTCGGAGGGAGCCGTCATTCTTCTTTGCAAATAGTATGGGCACTCTGGCAGCGGAGTTTGAGGGTCGGATGAATCCCTTGCCAAGCATCTTGTTGAGGTAGTCCTTGAGAGTGCAGAGCTCCACTTTGGACATATTGTAGACCTTGCTGAACGGAGGGGAGGTGCCTTCTTCGAGGTCAATTGTATGGTCATACAATCGGTGGGGGGAAAGTTCCTTGGCGCTCCCATTGGAGAAGACATCGGTGAACTCGTGATACTCGGGAGGGACTACTTTGCGTAAGATTTGTTTCTCCGTTTTGGGTTTGGTGGGAGTGTCTTCAGTGCGGAGGTGCTCTTCAGGGAGGGCTGGGGATATATGGAGTTGGAAAGCGGGGGTGCCGTCCCGTAGCATGCGCGTGAAGGGTTCCAGGCCAATAATTTTGATGTCCAGGTCAATAGGGCTGAGGGGCTTCTCAGGCGCATTGCCAGGAGGGGGTGGAGCGGGTGTTTTGAGGCCTGGGGCCACGTAGGAGGGGCCCTTGTACTGGTTTCAGGGGACGTTGGAGGGAAAGGGAGGGATTGGGCATGGGGTTGGAGTCCGGGGTGGTGCGGAGTTGCTTTTGGGGGTTGCGGGGGGCTCCAGTGTGGCCTGGTCCTCTGTGGTGTGGAGTTTGAGAGGGATAGCAGCGGCCAGGCTGGCATTGGGCCCTGGGAAGGTCATCATTTGGTCCTCCCAGTTGATGTCGGGGTTGATGTCGTGCAGCCAGGGCAGTCCAAGGACAATTGGGGTTGACTCTGGGAGGGAGGTGACCAGGAGGTTCACTGGGAACTGGAGACCATTTTCAAGCTGGAGGGTGTCAGAGTGGGAGTGGGTGATGGGGCTGGAGGTGGCAACGTTCCCATCAAAGAGCTGGAGCTCCAGGGGTTTCCTGAGGGGGCTGGGGAGTAGCCGTAACTGTTCGCTGACAAACATCCTGGTGGCCCCACTATCAATGAGGGCAGGTAGCAAGTCGGGGAGGCCATCTAATTGGGTGTTGATGACGAGGAATCAGGCGGAGATCAAGCAAAGTTGGTGGGGTGTTGGAGGCAGGAAAGCGGGGAGCTCTGGGGCATCTATACCTGGGGTGAGGCGGAGGAGGATGGGTTTAGATGCAGGTGTGAGTTGCCGGCGGAGGCGGAGCGTGAGGTTCTGCCAGTCAATCCGGGGGTTGGTCACGTGGAGCCAGGGGAGTCCCAGAATGAGAGGGGCAGCGGCGTGGAGCTTGGTTATGAGGAACCAGACCTCCTGCCACTAGCCGTCGGTAAATGTGATGGGTGGCTGTATGGAGTGGGTGATAGCTCCAGAGGACATGGTACTGCCGTCAAAGAGTTGGAGTTGGATGGGGATGGGTAGGCGTTGAAGGGGGTGAGAGGTTGACAAGGCCAGGGACTCATTGACAAAGTTGTCGGTGGCGCCACTGTCGACAAGGGTGTTAATGAGGGCGGGGGAGGTATCAAGGGAGGTACTGATGAGGAGGGCCTGTCAGGATTGTGAGGAGAGGTAAGCCGTGGGGGTGTCCAGGGATAAAATTGTTGTGCAGAGGTAAATAGCCATGGTGGAGAAGACGTTGAGGTCTGGTCCACAATGTAGTGCGTCTTCTGGAGCTAAACTGCTGGCTTGTTTTCCGTAAATTGGTAGTTGCAATCCTCGCCGTTGATGGTCCAGACCGTGCGGCCCATGGTGCGGCATTTGGGGCAGTCATCGATGAAGTGCCCTTGCTCGCCACACAGGATGCACAAACCTTCCTTGTGCCAGCGCTCCTGCACGTCACTGGGTACATTGATCCAGAGTCAATTGGAGTTCTGGACCCAGTTGGCCCGTAAGGACTCCTAGTCACCGGGGGTGTTGGGAAGATTGGGGAGGGAGTCAGACTCATTGGTAGGGGTCTCCGTGGCTTTGTCTAGGGCAGCGGCGTTGAGTTGGGCAGGGGGGCGAGAGCCACGGGGTTGAGCCGGTCCAGCTGGTCCTCGGCTAGGGTCGGGGCAAGAGGTGGGGGTGGCACCAGCGGGCAATCCCATGTGTGTCCCCCGTGGCTGCCAGGAGGGTGGGTTTGTGGGGTTCCAACTGTTCTGTGGGGCTGTGGACTTGCTTTGATCTTCCCAATACCACTGGTCAACTTGAGTGACAAGTGCCTTGTACCTGTCGTAGGTGGTCTGCTTGGGGGCAATGTGGAGGACGTCCTTGATGCATTGGGGTAGTGTGCGATGGAGGGCAAACTGGAGGGTGTTATAGTTCCAGCCTGTTTTGTAGGCTTCCTGCTTGAACCAGACAATGAAACTGGTGAAGCATTCCTCCGAGCACATCTGGAGATTGATGATTGTCTCCTCCGCTTCCGCTACGGTTTTGTAGACGCCGAACTTGCCCTGGAGGTATGACGTG
>QGOB01002396.1:0-21663 GCA_003313055.1 Termitomyces sp. MG145 | reverse complement strand
CCTCAAAATAAATTTTATGTAATACATGAGAAAAACTAATTAGAAATTATTTGTCATCTTTCTAATGGGGTTTTCTTCCCGAAAAATCTCCCAATTCCTGCAGTGAGTGAGTTTTTGCCGCCGACAAGGCGCAATACAGGGCTAAGAGGCGGGGGTAGGGTAATGGTGATACAATGATGTACGTGATAGTGTCCTTCGTAACAAACAGGTAGATACTGAAGTAGAGTGAGTAAGAGTAAATGTAACAAACGTGCAAGTACTCACCCCTCAGTGGTTGATAGAACACTGAGATGTAACGGAAATGAACGGACGGAATAGGCGTCAATGATCGTTGACGATCGCATCCTCAACATTGAGGGTGTGTGTCAGTACCAGGCACGTTTCTGGGATAGATTGCTTACAATCTAATATAAATAAAAGTCAGAGGATATTGATCCACTTGGGCCATTTTGTAGCCGTATGTGGACACGTGGCTGAAATCTCCGGGTCTCTGGTGACCTTTTTCTCCTTCAAGCACATTACAAACGGAACTGTCTCGGAGACTTCTAGTGGCAATGATTTTATCACTTCGCTGATGGTGCAGTATATTGAAAGCCGAAACCTAACTAACAGAGTAACCTTGAATATATCCTCAGTCTTTGTTTCATCGACTGTATTCATGCATACCTCAAAACTGACTGATTAAGTTCAATATATCTAAGGTATGCATAAGTGGATTGTCCGCTGTGTGATAAATAAATTTATTAACTCACCCCCTCAGTCTCTGTATAATAGATTGAGGGTATGCGGGAATCAGCTCCGTCTTGATGGACCGGACAAGTGTGTGGATGGGGGGGACGCTATTGTGTGTGTGTGGGGGGGGGGGTTTCTCGGGGTTAATTCGGGTGATAAGATTAGATTTCTTTATCGACCCTCAGTGTCGGTTGTGTTGATTGGTTTTCTGATGGCCAATGTTCACGGTGGCGCTCACGCATCGGATTGCAACACAGTATCCTCCCTATCGTGCAAGAGCCAACGACAGATGAGAACGCCTACTCCTATTCACTTCGCTGATAGTGCAGTATCCTCCCTAACATTCAAGAGCCAACGCGCCGCTCCTCACCGGAGTACCACCGCCATCCGTTGGTATCGATGATGCTGTGAGCATCATGTGATATAGCAGCTTCAGCACCATCAGACTTCAGTGCTGTGGGCATGTTTTGCGGACGCCCCCGGGCTTGCCGAGCGTCTTGTATGTTGAAGAGTTGAGTGTCGACAAGAGTCTAAGACTTTTTGTCCCTTTACATAGAGATTCACTTAAATTCTCCAGTATCTCGCCATAATCACTCTCAACGCAAATCATGTCGTTGATTTTACACAACAAGATTAACTTCATTGTTCGAGTAATCTTTTCAGCATTCTTTTGTCTAAAGACAGATTGACACCTTCCGATCGTTCCTTTCCAATGATACCTGCGATCCAACACTCTACCTCTCTTTTGACATATGAATTAGGGTCAGCCCTGAGCTGATCATTGTCGCTCGTGAATACTGTGAGGTCAGGATATACCCAATCAAATCGCAACTTGCCAAATTCGTTATCGGTTATCAATTTCATTTGGGTTGCAGAATTTAGCTCCTTGATCCAGATCTTGCATGCTATGCAACGCCTCTGGCTGCACCCGATGATTATATCACAATCCTGAGCTATGTTGCGCTTGACCAAGTCCAGAAAAAGGCGGATCTCGGGATGGACGAAAAGAGTGACTTCGATAGACCCATCCTCATCTCCCCTCCAACCCAAAAACTTGATGTCCATATTCCTTAGCATGAAATTCTTTCCATCGCTTTCTATTCCATCGTTTTCCATGTCCAAGTCATCAACAAAGGTCTTCTTGAATCGCTTCCCAACTTCCGGAGTGTCCAGCATGCGTTTGACGGTTCCAACATCCGTGACCCATTCAACACTGATCTCTCCCCCAAGTCTTCGAAGAAACTTTATCGCACAGTGGATGTCAATATACTGCGTCACTTTTGCCAAACGTCGTTTCAATGTCGTGGTCCCATGTGTGTCGAAAAACTGGGAGTCGAAAAGTGTCTTGGTGGCGTACAATAAATCGATAAAATCTATCCAGGCGGTACGCGAGTTTCCAAACTCCTCATTTTTCGTAAGATAATCCTTGCAGAGATCAAGGACGCGAACAATGGTCTGTGGAATATCGGCGGGTACTGTCTGATTCAACCCGTTCATTTTGAGAAAGGCTCGCGACCAACGCCCACAGAATTCAGGCTCTGAAGAATCCGGATCGGGCTGATATTCTTTGGCCGCTGCACACAGATGATCGTAATGTCCTACAAAGTATGCACGGAGTTTCCGAATCCTTTTGTTGACTTTATCAGGACTGCGTTGGGCGAGAAATGGAATGAGATCGAGCCAATCCTTGGCTGCTGTTAATTCTTTCAAGAGTGTTGTGATAGCGGAGCGGTCTTCAGCATTAACACGTCCACCTTTCGTCAGGATGAGGGTGGCGGGTGTGTCCTGATAGTAGCAGGCAATTACGCTATCGGATTGACCAGTTGCCAAGTAATTTGCCACGGCGTCGAGGATATTCAGGGTGGACAGATGAGGATAATAATCTTCTGACACGTAATAATCTGCGTAACGAGAGTCTGGAAGGTGGAGTTTGGTCAAAAACCACAAATTTTCCGTAAGCTGGTCTTGAGCGGACATGAGTGTTTAATGAAAGAAAACAAAAAACTTTGAATGGCTGGTTCAAACTCCGGTCTCGGAGCACTAATAAGTTCCCGCGTCCTCTAAATTACATTGCTGGTTCCGGAAATCTCTCTTTCTCTCCTCACTCTCCTTCTGCCCACTCCCCAGACTTTGGCAATGCCATTTTTCTCACTGTCACAGAGGTGTTTCAGATTTGCACTCGCAGGGTCTTCATCTAGACACTTGGCCATGTGTGCCTGTTTGATCTTCTTGAGGAGTTCAATGTGGTTCAGAGCATGGAAAGGAGGCTTGCTAATGCTGATCTTGTAGAAAATTGCATGTAGAGGCTATAAATACACTAGCAGCAATACATGTGCTTAGAGTGTAGGGTATTCTAGTTCTAGACTTTTGCACACAACCAGAATGGTTGACGAAAGTGATTGTTGAGTATTCCAACATATTGCGTCAGCATTGCGCAATCACCTTCAGTCCAATAGCCGTCTAA
The DNA here is from genome assembly GCA_003313055.1 of Termitomyces sp. MG145. NCBI lineage: Eukaryota > Fungi > Basidiomycota > Agaricomycetes > Agaricales > Lyophyllaceae > Termitomyces > Termitomyces sp. MG145. Next base: position 18,467 of record QGOB01002396.1, on the reverse strand, counting down.
CCGCTTACATATGTTTTATCACATGGACACATACTCTAGCTAGTATTTAAGTATGCTCCAGATGTAGTAGCACGACATCTGGAAATACCACAGATACACCGAGTCCTCTCCATGCTCGATCTAAGCTAATTCCATCGCATCTTGCCTAGGTTTGGTCTAATCAACCTGTCACCATATTTCCATTTTGTCAATGGTCAAACACATGTGGCTATACATTGTCATTCCTTGGCTGGGTTCAGGGTATGAGATACTCCCAATCTCAGGTTGTTCTCTGTGGAAGCTGTCCTACATGCCTGCCAAAACTACTAGGACTTTATGATTGTGCTTCAATGCTCTTCATTGCTATTCTGGGTAAGGAAATGCCCTGAACCCAAGGCATAGCACCTTAGCTAAGCATGTCACAGATACCCACAGAACCCACAACCCTAGCCTGTTCGGTCCAATAGCAGTCTAACCGCTTACATATGTTTTATCACATGGACACGTACTCTAGCTAGTATTTAAGTATGCTCCAGTCTAATCAACCTGTCACCATATTTCCATTTTGTCAATGGTCAAACACATGTGGCTATACATTGTCATTCCTTGGCTGGGTTCAGGGTATGAGATACTCCCAATCTCATGTTGTTCTCTGTGGAAGCTGTCCTACATGCCTGCCAAAACTACTAGGACTTTATGATTGTGCTTCAATGCTCTTCATTGCTATTCTAGGTAAGGAAATGCCCTGAACCCAAGGCATAGCACCTTAGCTAAGCATGTCACAGATACCCACAGAACCCACAACCCTAGCCTGTTCCTGGTTCTGGCATTGAGATCCTCACTATATGTGTTATCAAGGCTGGGATTTTTAATAGTTTCTCCTGTTGTATTGGGTATAAATAGCATGTATGGATGTATCAGTGCACATCTGCTTTTAAGTCTGGTCACTAAAAGCACTGCAACAAAAGGCTCTTTGTAGCAAAGTGCCCTTGTGTGCCAGGCTGTCATGATTGGCTTTCAATGGGCTGCCTATCCTTTCACAGTAAACCATCAGCTAAAAACATCTTTCCTGGCACATGTCTGTGCATAAATTAGTAGTGCATTAGAATACTGTCTATCAGCAATTGACTGTTGCATTTGTACCAAGGCTTGGATTAGATGACATCTCTTTGATGTATTTTGCATTGGTTTCCATAATTAATTTTCTACACTCTATAAGCCAGTTCTAACACACAATAAAGCCCAAAGAGTCCTTGCTTTGGTCATGAAAATCTGGCTTCTCTCTCATTCAATAGTATTGAGCTGAAGTAGGTGTAATACTTTGTTTTAGAATTGCCCTGATCTACCTGATATATGTAGAATTGCTATTCTGGGTAAGGAGTGCCCTGCACCCAAGGCACAGCACCCCAGCTAAGCACAACCCAGATATCTGGAGGTCTAACCCACCACTCTAGCCTATTTCTGACTTTGGCACTACAATGTGACCTCAATCCCAATTGCTCCATCTTCAATCACATATCCCACTCAAAAATCCACAAGTCTAATCTCTTGGCTTAGTGATCCATACCCTCATTTTCCAAGTACCCTTTGTTGCTGACTGGTAATACAAGGAGCACCCCCATTGTGCAGACTGCCACAAGTATCCCCTACCATTGCTCCATGTTTTAGGTTTTACAAATAGCATATGCTCCTAAGTTCTGTGACAGGGAATGGTCTACTAGGCTTCCTGTTATATCAACATAGTAGGATAGTGTAGCTTTGTTTAGCACAGGGATACTCAAGTACCACCCATACCACTGAGTTGTGCAATAAGTGATCATTCCAACTGTCATGGCTACAACCAAAAAGTATTCAGTCATTCTGAGTACTTCACAATCACATATACTAGGAGGAAGGTGACAATAGTGTTGTTATATGCTCAATCTGAGTAAAAATGGGTAGCTGCCCTATTAGCAGAGGTGTCAAAGTCTTTGGGAAAACCAGAAGACTTAGGGACTATGCCAAAGTAAGGCAAATGGAGATAAAACTGGGAGATTGAGAGACTGAGAAAGAGAAGACTAGGAAACTGATAGATTGAGACATAAGACTGGAAACAGAGAGTAAATAAAAAGGAGAGATAATGGAACATTTAGGCAATACTGAGACTAGTTACTGACTAATGAAGGTGTTATAACTATATACTTAGGCTTCTTGGAGAAGACCAGCATGGGTCTAGTGGCTATAAGGTATTTTTGAAAGGGCAGGGTTTGTCCTGGAACCCCATTTGAATTAGGATTGGGAAGTGACAGGTCTGAGACTGGGGAGTGCAAGTCTGATTGTATTGTCTGGGTGTGAGCTGTATTGCTTTGGGGCCTGGAGTTGGTAAGACTCATTAAAGTTTGATGAGTCTAGTAACTGATGATCTAGAGATGCATAGCATGATGGTCATGTAATCTAGTGATGCCTAGGGTAGAGGAGTGCATTTAGGATGCAGTTTGAGTCAGGGGGGAGTGGGGGTGATTCTGTGGGCTGGTGGGGGGTAACAATGAGTGGGTCCTGACATTATCCTTTCTCCAAGTGTCAAGACCCTCAAGGTGTAGTTTCTCCATGCATGTTTTAGAGGTGGGTATGGGATTTTTGGAGTTCTCCTAGTAGCTTCAAGTTGTCATCTGGTTTCTTCTCATTGCAAGATTTTCATGTCTCCTCCTCCTACTCCTTGTAGTTCTTGACCCCAACCTGTCACCACTTCAGAGAATGACAACATGGTGGTGTGAATGGCATATGAGGAGGCCCACTATTTTAACAGACTCTTCTATTGGGTAGTAGTTGTTATTAACTTCCATGACTGGCAGAAGTTTTGCCTGAAAGGATTGCTTCTGTTTTTGCATTATTGAATCTTGCACCAGATGCTGTGCACCAGTCTTCCAGGATGATTTTTAGTTTTTCTGGGTAATTCATTCCTGATAGGAAAATGGTAATATCAATGGCAAAGAAGCTCACAATGGACCTCTTGATACTCATGTGAGGTCGGGGTCAGTAAGGAAGTGAGAGAGAGTGTGGTAAGAGGTAATTGTAAGAGATAGTAAGTGTAGCGGTTGCATGTGATAGCACATGTTGGGGGCTGCTATTGAATAGGAAAATTGTAAGAAATATGAGAAAATTGTAAGTAGATCGAAAAAGAAAAATAGCAAGTGAAAATTATTTTATGATCGTTGAGTCATTGGTAACACAGTTACAATCAATTATTGGCCGCTGGTTGGGGGCCATAGAAGGGGCTGGATTGTCCAAGGTCAGCTCAGCCATTAATGCAATGGTTGGTAATGGTCAGTGTTGTTAGCAGTTGGTCAGTAGCAGTCATGTGCTGATGTCATGTGCTGATGTCACGTGCTTGGTTTGACTTCTTGGTGTCAGGCAGCCAGTGCTGACTGGGTTGTATCATCTCCCCTTGACTGAAAAACTGACTGTCCACAGTCAAAGGAAAATTCCCAAAGTCTTGTGACCATTAACATTGGTCCGTTGATGTGCTGACTTGCCACCTAGCTGCTGTGCAGGAAACAACCAACAAGACCAGCTAGATAGGGATAGCTAGCAAGTAGTAGCATTATGTGTGTATGAGAGGAGTCAAGCAAAGTCCCAGAAACCCAGTAAGGAGTTGTGAGGTTGAGAGTTGGTAAGGAAGTGAGAGAGAGCAGTAAGAGATAACGGTGTGGCCGTTAGTGTTGCTACCAAATCACAGCAGTTTGAGAGATCTGTGAAGACCCAGAAGGTTGTTAAGGAATATCGGAGAAGTTAACGGAAATATACAAGTTGCTAGCTGTAGGTGCTAGCATTAACGAAGGCTTGACTAGGGCACCCGTATGGAGCTTAACAAAGGCAAAATGAGGGCGCCCATATGGTGCGTAATGAGGGCAACGAGTGCTAAGTTTAACAATACTGTTAAGCTGAGCGCATAAACAGAGGGAGACTGGACTTCGGTAAACTCAAATCAGCCATTAACAAAGCAAGAGCGAGAACGAGATCTTAAATGTAGTCTGAAGCAGGGACTAGACTCTGGTACAATTCGATGATATTTAGCTACTGACAGGGCAGTATTTATAAGTGCATAAGGAAATAAAAGGGGAAACCATTAAGGGATAGTAAGCGTAGTGGTTGCATGTGATAGCACATGTTGGAGGCCGCTATTGAATAGGAAAACTGTAAGTAATATGATAAAAAACTGTAAGTAGATTGAGAAAGAAAAATAGCAAGTGAAAATTATTTTACAATTGATTGTCGGCCATCCCATGATCATTGATTGTGGTCTGTGCAGGAGCTCTTGGTCCGTGCGCCATACCAAAAACCATAAATAAATTCCAGCGACTCTTTGGACTTCATTGTTCCAGTACTTCTAACATGTCAACACCCGCTTTCTTTGGATACATTGCTTCTTTGATGCGCCTGGCAGCAGTGCAGGACTTCTTGGAAAAAGTGCCAAAGGTCCTAACAATGGGCATGCACTGCTCCCAACCAACCCTCAGGCGGTGGCCACATCAATTTTGTCAATGTACTTGCACTGGTTTGAGTTGGCTGGCAGCAGCAGCATTGCATGGGCAGAGCAGGAGGCAGTAGGGGAGGAGTGTCGGGTGCTATACGCCCAATACAAGGAAGAGGCCTGGATGAGGCCATTTGACAAGCACTTTGTAAGTTTGTCATTTTCTAACGGTGCTTTTGGTATGCTAATGGCTGTGTTAAGAGTGTGGTGCCAAGAGAGGCAATGGAGGTTGAGGATGTGACAGCGGGGCCCATGACAGTAAGCGCTAATGGTGCTGCTATTGACTTAGCGGCATTGTTAAGGGTACTTTTAGTTATTCAAGGAACTTTCCTTTGATGACCAGTTCTTCTTTCACCACCCCATCAAGGAACTGTTAGCGTCAGCCAGTACAAGGACAAGGGAGGACCATGGCGAGGGGTTGAGTCGGCAGAGCAGGGCTGCTGGTAGCACTGGAGTGGAGTCGCCGGTGTTACCACAGGTTCCAAGGACTCCAAAGCCTATTCCATGGAGTAAGATGTCAGATTCCTTGATTATCTCTTGATTAGAGTTATCTGGCAGAGATCTGCTATGTCCACCATTCCAGCAATAATAATCAATATTTAATGCCTATTTTTTTTGTCCCCCTACTTGTCAGAATACTCTATTATTTTATTAGCCCTTCAGTAATGTGAATTATCCAAGTGTTCCCATGTTTTTCTAGGTTTCTGGAGAGTTATCTGCCTGTTATGCCTACAGTTTTCAGCACATAGTATAGTTTGTTTTAACCAGGACTTATGACTTAATACATAGAGTCATATCACCAGTTGCACCTCAGTCAGTCTGCATCAGCTCCACCCAGTGTTCAACATAGTAAAGCTCTTTCTGGTGCATGAGGATCCCATTCCAAGCTGTTTTCCTAGGCCACCACCACTTCCAGTCCTAGTGGGCAATGACAAGCAGTGCAAGGTGGAGAAGATACTGGATAGCCACCTGTTCAGGCAGAAATTGCAGTTCAAGGTGAAGTGAAAAGGCTACAGTCTAGAAGACATATCTTGCAAATCACAGGAGAATGTTCATGCACTGAGGCTGGTCTGGGATTTCTACCAGTGGCACTCCAATGCACCAAAGGCTATTTGCAGAGTCTACCCCATGTTGCCCACTGATACAGCCTTCCAGAATTCCTTCTACCCCATGCATCAAAATGCCACATCCTAAAGGGAGGTGAGATCAGGAGATGCTCTGCTCACCCCTGGGCTACCCCTGAGGATTCTCCATTCCACTCCCATTCATCTCCTGGGGCATTTGCAGGGATCTACATACCCTTGCTCACTGGTCTCCTGGGCTCAATCATCCATCCCAGGAGTTTGATTGTTCACCTCTGGAGCTCTGTTAGTTGGTGGATTTCTCCTTTGGGGTGGTCCAGTGGCTTAGGTGTACTGTACAGTCTGTTCCTGTGCTCCTCAAACCCTCAGAAGTGCCTCTTCTAAAATAAGGGTTTCTCAGACTTGTTTCCTTTGAATCTCCCCCTGCCAGGTGTATAGCTATGCTTGCAGAATACTGTATAGTACTGAAAGCATTTTTGGATCTCTCTCTGCCAGCTGTGTGATTGAGCCATAGCTCCCAGAGGTTGCTCTTACAAGCATGAGTAATTTTGGGGTGGGTACTAGCATCCCACCCATGAAGCATTACTGGAGCATGATTAGCAACTGCTATATTAACAGTGATGTAGGATCAAGGATCCTACCATCTGAATATGTTGAGCCAATCACAAATAGTGATTAGTGCATGATGATCATGAGGGAATTTACATTCCCTTGACATGCATCAGCTCCTGCAAAGGTTCAGATGTATCAACAGTCATTGGCTGTGCTGATGCCTCCTCATCTACCTCCATATTATGGGGGGAAACAGGTGCATACCTGTTTCAACTTGTCCTTGGACTAGTCAATATTTCAGGTGCTTGTGGACCTGCAACTGGGATCAACTCTGTTACCACAGCCTGTTGTTGTAACATATAATGACTATCCTTCTGTGACCATAAAGGCTGTATAGTTGCCATTTGGGGGCCACCATAAATCTCATGGGACATCAGTTGATGTTCCTATCATGAAGAACCTGTCATGACCCCACCAATTCCAGACCCTCATACACTGCTCCAACCCCAGCACACACCTCCTCCGCACCTCCCACACAACTCTGGGGCCACCAACAACCTCACAATGCTGCACCAGCAACACCCGCAGCTATCTCCAGACAGACTCCCAGGCATCACCAAACCCCAGCATCTTGGCTGACATGTCACCCCAAGGCTTTCCTGTCACCAGATACACCTGAACTCCTGGCATCCCAGCCATCACATAACATTCCTCCTGTGAACCATCAGCACGTCACCAGGCCATTTGCTTCTGTGGTGTTGATGGGCACCACTACCATGCACCACAACTGCCGACCCGCCCTATGTAAGGCAGCCACAGCCTATGCCAGCAGGCCCCAACAACTGCCACAACCCTGAGGCTGAAAGCCTGGCCCAGGACTTAGCTGGAGAATAATCAGATGCTATAGTCCTGGGCTGGAACCCTGCCCTGGGACTTAGTGGAAGGGTAATATATAAACCATAGGATAGCATATGAGTCAGGTAGTCTTGATATTCACCATAGTTCTCCATAGTCTCTGTTTCTGTTCCAATCTAGTTTCATGTCTCTATCTCTCTCTCTCTTGTCTCATCTCTCATATCTCGTCTCCATGCCTCATACTTCCATTCTGTGACTTGTATCTCTGTTCTGTATCTCTCCTCTATCTCTCTATTCCTGTCTGGTATCTTTTCCTCTCTATCTCTACTTCCTATTCTGTACCTCTTATTGTCTCCCAGTTTTCTGATCAATCTATCCCCTATCTGTTCTGTACCCATCCCTATCAACTTCCAAACCTATTTCCATACCCCAATCATCACTATCTCCCCATTCCCCATTCACACCTCCACTAAAAGCCCCAATCCCCTGAACTTGTGCTCCTTAACCTGGAGCACTCTTGACTTCACGTGCATCACTACTCATACTCCGGAGCATCTGGACTTCACCCTGGGCCACTCATAGTTGCACTGGAGCTTCTGAGAAGCCCCGGACCTGTACTTGGCCTCCTGAGCTCACCTAGTAAGGACTTGCCAGTGTAGCTGAGCCCCAATTGTCAGTGGGACCTGACATAATATCAAGACTTTACATTACCCCATACTTGATGACTACATACACCTATGCCTACACCTGTGCAGGGTACAACTACTACGGCCAATCCATCCCTGAGGGCCCATACACCATTAACTCCCCCCACACTCCCTACCCCACACCCTCCATCAAACACTACCGTGCCTTGCCCCCACACCACTGGGCCCTGGACCCAAACACCATGTTATACGGCCCCTCAATCAGTCAGGACCTACCTCCAGACTGGTGCTACAACCCCAGACCAACCCACTCAGGGACGTACCCTCAAACCTTGCCCAGTGGGCTACCCAAAACTCCACCCAATGCTTGGGGCCCTGCCAGTGCTGCATTATTTGCTCTGGGACCCTACCTTCCCTACCCAGCCTCAGCCCAAGTAACCCCCAATACCATCTGCCCCCAATGTTCCTGACCCACTGCAATGCCAGCAATGGGTCAAGACCTATGTCTAACAATGCAACAACATCCTGTGCTTGATGTGCATCACCCCCGCAGCCTTCTCCAAATGTATGAGGGCCCTCCTCATCAGTCTGGGACAGCTTGACATCTCTGGCACCCTGGAGCAGTGGGCAACCTCCCTGACAACATTGCTAACACTCTTCAGGTGGACACGGCCCTTCAGGCTGAACTCCTGGCCCTTGTTGACAAGACCCACACCAGCCCCATACCCCGACACTTTGAGGACTCTGTCAACCCCTCCCACTCCTTCCACATGCAGCGGAAGGGGCCAAGCCAGCCCCAGAATCAAGTCCCACCTCCAACCCTGCACCAGCAGTGGGAACTCAATGCTGCCTCCACAACCCTCTGATCCCTGAACCCAGAAGGAGGTCTCTTTGACCAACCTTCTGTCTGCACCATCAGTCTCTTGTCCCATGCTAGGGCCCATTCCATCCCCAGCATCTTTTGCACTTGGCCCCAGCCAGAACTAACTGGACCTCCCCACACCAAGCCCATGCAGTCTGCCTCTGCCCTCTCCCTCAAACAAAGCCACATCCCCCCACACCTTATCCTACGTCAACAACCCTGCATCCCTCAACAAAGAGGCAACCAGACCCAGCAAGGCACCTGTAAGAGCGACCTCAGAGAGCTGTGGAACTCACACAACTGGCAGAAGGATATCCAAAGATGTATTAGCAAGTGGCTACAGTGTACAGGGTTAGCTACTCACCTGGCAGAGGGATATCCAAAGAGAATAAGTCTGAGGAATCCCTATGCCAGGATGTGGATGCTTCTGGGGCCCCAGAAGCATGGGAATCAACTATATAGTACACATAAGCCACTGAAAAAGGTGTGTGGGAATAAAAGATGAAAAACTCGGACATTGCCAGAGAGTTGATTGGTAAAGAATTACCTAATCAAAAACTCGGACAATATGTAACAGACAATGTATGAAGGAATGGAGACAGAAAGAAGGGGAAAAAGGAAAGGGAAGGGGAGGGGAGGATGGATGTATGGAAGGAGAAGGAATGTATAGGCTCAGAAAGGGATGTCCCCTTACATCACCCCCCCTCTAGTTTGCAGTGCCTCGATGCATGCCATGCTGACTGGAACAGTGCTGGTGACAGAGTGTAGAGGCCCAAAACCAACTTGGGGGCATCTGGGTGCCTGTCATAGAATTCCTTCACTCAGAGGGGGGCTCTGACACCCTTAGCAGGTTCCCAGGAAGAGTCATGATAGCCAAAACCTTTCCACTTCACCCGATACTGGAGCTTATGGCAGAAGATGTGGCTGTCTAGGATGGCCTCAACTTCATAGTGCTCTTCATTGTCCACAATTATCGGTTGTGGCGGAGGGCCTGCTCGCTGACCTGGGATTGGATCCACAACTGCAGGCTGGAGTTTGACAACATGGAATACTGGATGAATACCACACATTGCCCGGGGTAGGTGCAGAGTGTATGCTAAATGTCCCACTGCATGCTCCACTGCATAAGGGCCCAGGAACTTGTGAGAGAGCTTCTTGGATGGATGTGTAGTTTGAATGTCTTCAGCATCCAAGTAGACCTTGTCTCCAGGTAGATATTCTGGTGCGGGAGTCTGCTGCTGGTTATAGTAACAGGCCATGTCATCTTTGGCCTTGGCTAGAGCTGCCCTTGCCTCCTCTTGAGCCTGTTTCATGCAGTTCACAAATTTGTTTACAGACTCGTTCTGAGAGGGGGGCTGGCATGGTTTAAAGCCCATGCATGGATTACATCCAGTGTCGAGCAGGAAGGGTGTGGTCTGTGTTGCGGAGTGCACATGGTTGTTATACTGGAACTCTGCATCTGGGAGCAGCTCATCCCAGTTGTCTTGCCATTTGCTGCAGAAGATCTGGAGGTACTGTTCTAGCTCCTGGTTGACATGCTCTGTCTAGTCATCTGACTGGGGGTGATATGCAGTGGAGGCCTGAGGCTTGATCCCCAACAGGCAGTACAGTTCCCTGGTGAATTCTGCAATGAACTGGGGACCTCGATCTGACACGAAGGCATTGGAGAGGCCATGCAACTTCTAGACATTTTTGCAGTACAGGTTGGCAGCACCCAGTGCAGAGCAGGTGGTAGTGGTGGGGATGAAGTGCGCTCTCTTTCCTATGCTGTCCACAACCACCATGATGGCATCATAGCCATGTGCATCTGGCAGTTCTGAGATGAAGTCCACTGAGACCACACTCCACCTTTCTTTAGGAATGGGAAGAGGGTGCAGCTCACCCATTGATGCCTGACAGGAGGGCTTGGTTCTAAGGCACATGTCACAAGTGCTGGTGTAGATACCAATATAGTGTGACATCTGGGGCCACCAGTAATTGCATGACACCAGCTCCAGAGTCTTCCAGCATCCTGGGTGCCCTGCCACCTTGGAATCATGGTGCTGCTGTACAATCTGCCACCTCAGTTCTGAGTCATTTGGCACATAGATGCCTCCTGGAACATTAGGATCCCTTGGTCCAATCGCCACTCCTGACTGTAAATGGAACGGGTCCCTGTCTATTGGCCTGCCTTGAGCATTGCTGCTGCTTTAACCACCACATCCTCATGGAGTCCTTCTTGGTTGCCCTTCCATATATCTGCCAGAATGGATACCTCTTCACCCTGGATCATCAGACCTTCAAGTGCCCAAATTGCAAGCAGCTCCAGCCTAAGCAGGACAATATTGTTGTTGTCTCCTGCTCCAGTCCCATGGTCTGCCCAATGCAACAATGTGTCTGGCTTACCCATACTCCGACCTGGCCTGTGATGAAGTGTGAAGTCAAAGTTTGCCAGGTAGAGGGACCAGCAGGCCTGTCATCAGTTGAGCTTTTTTGCGGTGCGGAAGTCCTCTAGGTTCTTGTAATCTGTCCAGACCTCAAACTGATGCTGGGCCCCTTCTAAAAAATAATGCCACTCTTCAAAGGAACGGATGATTGCCAGCATCTCCTTGTCATAGATCTCATAGTTATGCTCCATAGCGTTGAGACTCTTGGAATAGAATGCAATGGGGTGCCATTTCCCATACTCCTTAGATATTTCTTCTTGACTTGGACTCCTTTGCATTTTGGTTCGGCGGTGGCATAAACGGCTGGGAAGGGGATGTTAACGTAAACGGGGGCAGAGACGGTATCGAGCATTCCAGATGCTTGGCCAAGAATAGAGGGATCGGAGAGACTAGGGGAAATGAAATAAGAATGCGGTGGGATAATGGCTTCAGAAAGGTCGCTAGCGGTTGCATATAGATAGGCAAGAGAGAGATTGTCGGAAACTGTTTTTGGGTTTTCTAATATTTCAGACTCGAGCGGGGTATGCGATTGCACTATAACAGAGTGCTTTTGGTGGTCATAGTCGAGGACGACTGCTAAGTCTTCCTCAGGGTCGCTAACCATGGGGATGGTGGCGAAAGCAACGGGGTGGTCCGGCGCTATACTTAGGCTGAACCCTTTGTTGCTTGTGCTGACCACGGGGAAACGTAGGGATGGTGCGACGAAGGCTGGTATTGGGGTCCGTTATCGTGATTGTGGTTTCCATTTTGCTAAGTGTATCGACGGTACTCTTGGTAAGGACATCGAAGGGGCGACCAAGCAGGATATCATAAGCGGGTGAGCCTAGGATGTGGATCTGAAGGTACAGGGTGATACCACCAACAGTGCAAGGGATGTTATGGGCTAGACCGAGTGATTTGTCCATAGTACCGTTAGCGCTCTGCATGTTCAGAATGATGCTGGGGTCGTAGGAGATACCGAGATAGTTAGCGACTTCAGCAGACATGGAGATGATCTGGGAGCCGCTATCCACTATACTTTCGATTTCCTCATGGTTATCGACCAAGAGCATGATGGACCGGATTGACTGGGATTCCTGAGCGACCGTTAACGTAACCGGCTCCTCACCAGGCGGTAGCGACTTGATGTACGCTTCCACTGGGTCGATCGAGGTGACTTGTGCTCTAGCGGCGTCGGTTAGAGGAGGGTTGGTAGCAGAGGTGTTGTTTAGAAAAGAAGGGCAGAGTGTCATCAACGATATCGGTAGACTCTTGGAAGGCAGTGACGTTAGGAGGTGCGGTCTGTTTAGGAGTAACGGCGTTTCTGAACTGGTTCCGGATGTCATTAGAGAGGGAGCAGAGTTCGCCAACAGAGACGGTAAGCTTGGTCTGAAGAACCCGGTCAAATACCTGCTTGGACTGTTCAATATCATAGATGGGGGCCATACTCTGGTAAGCAGTGTCAGGCCATTTGTCAGGAGTGCCAAAGTTTTGATTAGTCGGAGGCTGGTAGCAAGACGAGATACCAGAATAGGGGTGGACTGGGGGATCGACCATGGGAACATGGTTAACAACTGGCGGCTCAGGGACTTTAGCAGTACTGGTAGCGGAGGCAGAGGCAGGACGTTCGTTAGTGACAGGGGGACTGGCGGGAGAACTGGTAGCGGCAGAGTCATTAGTGGCTTTAGGGGGAACCGGTCGATATCCCTTAGCACAAGGGATCTTGATACCGTCAAAGACCTCCGCTGGGTGGCATAGAGCATAAAGTTCCCGTTCTAAGGCAGCGATGCGTTCTTCCCTGGATAATGTTCCTAGGCTAGCGGTTGCGCGTTCTTCCCTGGATAACGTTCCTGGGCTAGCGGTTGCCGGTTGCAAGACCTCGTGAATAAACATCTGGGACATGCCTTGGAGTTGTTCCGCGTCAGGGTTAGCATTAGCGCTGAGTTGGCCGGTAAGAATCTGGTTGGGGTTGAGCCTCTGCCATTCGTCGACGCATTTCATATAGAGCCGTTTGCCGATGTAATTGGGGATCATAGCGCCAGACAGTAGGACAACCTTGCCTTCGTGGTTCTGACAGATTTTGCCTTGACTGATGAAGCTTTCGAGCTTAATGCAATTGCCTCGTACCATTGTATGACCGGTTTTGCCGCAGAAGTGACAACTGTCACTAAGAGGTCGAGAGGCGCAGGACTGAGAGCTGTTTCTGGCAGTCAATGCAGCCATCTTTTCCTCCATATGTGCAAGAGCGCTAATGATAGCGGCAGTGGCGATGTCAAGAGGTTCCCTTTTAATGATAGTGGTTGGTACGGGGGCAGCGGTGTTAATGGTGGGAGTCTTAGCGTTAGCGGTCGTCGGTTTCTTCGAAGTCGTGGCGGTGTCAGTACCCTTCAGAACCCATTTGGCAGCTTCAAAGACTTGTTCCACCTCATAGGGGTCCTCTGGGTGATGGTCGGGAAGGGTGATTTCTAAACGGCGGACGAGTTTGGACCATAACAAAGTCAGTATGCCTTGCTGGAACAGACAGCATTCCTCGTTCCAGTAGATCTTGCCTTTAGCCAGGAGCCAATGCGCCAGGCGCTGGAAGTCCCTATAGTAATCCAAGAAGTGTCTGAGAGTAGAGATACTGGCCAAGAAGGTCTGGTTAATGAGTCGCTCGAGATGCTGAAGAGTGTAACGGGCAGATTCTTCAGTGTCAGGATATAAACAAAAGACTGCTATCTTCCACTCGGCGTAAGTATGGTCGCTAAACTCCGGCAAGCCAAGCCAGGTCTCTGCGGTGTCATACAATACATATCGAGTGGCGTATTCCTTTTTCTGGTTATCGTCGTTAACGGTGCAGTCTGCTAAGAGATATTCGAGCTTGCGGAAATACTGGGCAAGCTCTCGGGGGCAACTCTCGTCCCATTTAGGTGCGGTAGAGCCGTTGTGAGGTGGCATATGGCGGGAAAGACGGGCGTCACCCATGGTGGTAGGGTTAACGGGTGTCGGTAAGGGCGTAGAGGATTGAACTGGGGAATAAGGGTCTGGGGATAGCGGTGGTAGCGGTGTGTCGAGGAAGTTGTCGATGTGATGGCCTGGGAAGTTCTCTAAGAGTTCGGTAACGTCGAGAAGTTCCCTAGCGGTAGCAAGTTCCTCTTCAAGGTTACGAGGTGGAGACGTTAAGGGGGTTAACGGCGACGGTGGGGGAATGTCAAAAGGGATAACGGGGAGCAAAGCCTCGGTAACGAGACGTAAGTGGTTTTTGGCCTGGAGGCGAGTTTCTGGTGGAATTTTGCTATAGAACCCCTTGCAGTGGGCTCCAAAATGATGCGCTGACTTGCTGCCTAGCTGCCGTGCAGGAAACAACCAACAAGACCTGCTAGATAGGGATAGCTTAGCAAGTAGTAGCATTACATGTGTGTGTGAGAGGAGTCAAGCAAAGTCCCAGAAACCCGGTAAGGAGAAGTAGGGTCGGAGTCGGTAAGGAAGTGTGAGAAAGCGGTAAGAGATAACGGTGCGGCCGCTAGTGTCTGCGCCAAATCGTCACTAGGGGAGAAATCTGTCAAAGACCCAAAAGGTCGTTAAGGAATAGCGGAAGAGTTAACGGAAATATACGAGCCACTAGCCGTAAGCGCTAGCGTTTAACAAAGGCGGAACGAGGGCACCCGTATGGTGCTTGACGAAAGCAAAGTGAGGGCACCCGTATGGTGCTTAATGAAGGTGACAAGTGCTAGTCCAACAATACTGTCAGGCTGAGCACGAGGAGCAAAGGAGACTGGACTGGGTAAACCCAAATCAGCCGTTAACGAAACAAGAATGTGAATGAGATCTTAAGTGTAGTCTGAAGTGGGGACTGGACTCAATGTTTTGTAGCTACTGACAGGGCAGTATTTATAGGTACGTAAGGTGATAAATAAAAGGGAAAACTGGTAATAGACAGTAAGCGTAGTGGTTGCATGTGATAATGTGATAATGTATGTTGGGAGTAAGGCGAATAAAAGGGGAAACCAGTACAGGATAGTAAGTGTAGCGGTTGCACGTGATAATTCATGTCAGGGGCCGTAGAGAGAGGGGCCTGGACCGTCGCAAGGTCGGCTGGGTCGTTAAGTGATAGGTCGATAATGGTCGGTGTTGTTAGCGGTTGGTCGTTAGCGGTCACATGCTGAGGTCATGTGCTTGGTTCAACTTGTCTGTGTCGGGCAGCCAGCGCTGACCGGGGTGTATCAACGTCACCCCGGAGGTGGCCCAGGGGCTCTCACAGCTGGGGCTGGTGCTGGCGGGGCACCGTCAATGCAATGTGGTGGCTCCGGGGATGTGGTTGGACACGGCGGTGGATGTGGGGGAGGTCCTGCCACACCGGGAGGATCACACAGTGGCATTGGGGGTCCAGGTGGAGTTGGCGATGATGGGGGATGGGGGTGCCATGATCCACTGCCATCTGTGAGTTCTAGTCCTGGGGGTCCCGGGGCTTGCTGGGGTACCGCCGGTGGAAGTCCCGGAGTGCCAGAGGAGCTCTGGAGAGGTTTGCGCGGGGTTCCCAAGTGTTGTCCTTGGGGCCATAACCTTTCCAATGCATGAGGTAAAGGATCTGGTTGTGGACTTGCCAGGAGTCGAGGATTTGATCGACTTCGTATCGGTCATCACCTTCAAGTTCGATTGGTGGAGGTCGTTCAGGTCGCTGGCCGGGGAAGGGGTTCGGGGTGTATTCTTCCAGGAGGCGGACATGGAATACTGGGTGGAGTCCTTCGAGGGTCGGGGGTAGGTCGAGTTGGTAGGCATGCGTCGAGACTTTCCAGAGGATCTTGAAGGGTCCGAAGCGCTTGTGATCAAATTTTGGGGAGGGTCGGCGGGTTTTGAGGGTCGGCGGGTTTTGAGGGTCGGCGGGTTTTGAGGGTCGGCGGGTTTTGATGTTGCGCCGGTCGAGCCAAACGAGAGTTCTGGGGGACCAGTCGGGGGTGGGTTTGCGGCGGGAGTCAGCATGCTTGGCATAGGCTTTGTTGGCAGTGTTGATTTCTTCCTGGAGGAATTTGTGGAGGGACCAGAGATCTTGTGCGACTTTGTGGGCAACGTGTGAGGGTATATTGTCAAGGGAGAGGGTGAGCTGGGGGTGGTAGCCCTTGTTGGCGTAGAAGGGGGAGACTCCGGTGGCGGAGTGGGGGGTGTTGTTATACGTGAACTCAGCCAGGGGCAGGTCGTGCCACCAATCGTCCTGCTGGTAGTTGATGTAGAGACTCGATGGTTGAAGGAGTTCCGCTCTGCCTCAAATGACTTTTTTGGGTAGACATCTGGGCGTCGGGTGAGGGCATTGGGCTTAGCTCCGAGGTGACTGGGGCGGTAGTGGATGGTGAAGTTGTACTCCGAGAGGGTTTCTGACCAGCGGGCTTGGTGGCAGCTGAGTTGTTTTGTGGTCGTGAAGTACTGGAGGTTATTATGGTCAGAGTAGACTTAAATGTGGTGGGGTGCCCCTTCAAGGTAGGCCCGCCATTGTTTGAAGGCCTCGACTATGGCAAGCAGCTCCTTGTCGTAGATGTTGTAGTTGAGCTCCGCCGGGATCATTGAGCATGTGTAGAAGGCAACGGGGCAGAGCTCGCTACTACCAGGGTCCATCTGCAAGAGGATGCTGGTGATGGCGTAGTCAGAGGCATCACACTCTAGGACAATGGGGAGGGAGGTGTTGTAGTGCTGGAGGAGCGGGGCGGAGGTGAAGACAGATTTGAGGAGTTCAAACACGCTCTGGCACTTACTATCCCAATTCCACAGAGTGTCCTTCTGGGTGAGCCGGTTGAGAGGTTTTGTGATGCTGGAGTAGTTATCGATGAACCGGCAGTAGAAGTTGGCAAAACCCAGGAAGGATTGTACCTCCTTGACGTTCTGGGGGGGTGGCCAGTCGAGGATAGCCTGGGTCCATGCGCACTCCGTCCAGGGAGACTATCACACCCAGATACTCTATCAACAACCAGGGACAGCGGCTG
Source organism: Termitomyces sp. MG145 (assembly GCA_003313055.1). NCBI lineage: Eukaryota > Fungi > Basidiomycota > Agaricomycetes > Agaricales > Lyophyllaceae > Termitomyces > Termitomyces sp. MG145. The sequence goes on along the minus strand of QGOB01002396.1, from coordinate 1,624 downwards.
ATGGGGAGGGGTTTAAGGAGACCATAGGGGTGGTGATGGGGGGCTTTGGCCCGGAGGCAGGATTTGCAGGCTCGGACATACCAGGTGACATCGCACTTGAGTCTGGGCCAGAAGTAGGTCTGGGAGATAAGCTGAACAGTCTTGCAGATTCCCGGGTGTCCCCATAGCTTGTGGTCGTGATGCTGTTGGAGGATATCAAGACGTATCTTTTTGTGGTCCAGGGCATAGATTTGACTGTCCCAGAGGAGGAGGGAGTTGTCAGGGGATAGGGTGAAGGTGGATGGGGTCGGCGGGGCATCTTCCGGGGTGTCCCGGGGGTTGTGCTGAGTGAAGAAGTGGTCCAGGGGTGCATTGCAGATTTGGTGTAGGATTCCTTCCTCGTTCATGATCAGCATGGCACAAAGGTGCTCCGGGGGGATGACGACTCAGTGGTTGAAGGAGTTCTGCTCTGCCTCGAATGACTTTTTTGGGTAGACCTCCAGGCATCGGGTGAGGGCATCGGGCTTGGCTCCAAGGCAACCGGGGCGGTAGTGGATGGTGAAGTTGTACTCCGAGAGGGTTTCTGACCAGCGGGCTTGGCGGCAGCTGAGTTGTTTTGTGGTTGTGAAGTACTGGAGGTTGTTATGGTTGGAGTAGACTTGAATGCGGTGGGGCGCCCCTTCGAGGTAGGCCCGCCATTGTTTGAAGGCCTCAACTATGGCGAGCAGTTCCTTGTCATAGATGTCATAGTTGAGCTCTGCCGGGATCATTGAGCACGTGTAGAAGGCAATGGGGCGGAGCTCGCTACTACCAGGGTCCATCTGCAAGAGGATGCTGGTGATGGCGTAGTCGGATGCGTCACATTCCAAGATGATGGGGAGGGAGGTGTCGTAGTGCCGGAGGATCGGGGCGGAGGTGAAGACACATTTGAGAAGTTCGAATACGCTCTGGCCCTTGCTGTCCCAATTCCATAGAGTGTCCTTCCGGGTGAGCCGGTTGAGAGGTTTTGTGATGCTGGAGTAGTTATCAATGAACCGGCGGTAGAAGTTGGCAAAGCCCAGGAAGGATTGTACCTCCTTGATGTTCTGGGGGGGTGGCCAGTCGAGGATAGCCTGGGTCCATGCACACTCCATTCAGGGAGACTATCACACCCAGATACTCTGATTCCGTGATGTGGAAGGCGCACTTCTCTGGTTTGGCATGGAGATGGTATCTCCGGAGACATTCCAGGACCTGGCGCACGTGCTTCTGGTGGTTGTTGAGGGAGTCGGAGTAGATGAGGATGTTGTTGAGGTACACAATCACAAAGACATCGCTCATGTCATGGAAGATGTCATTCATGAAGTATTGGAAGGTGGCGGGGGAGTTGGTCATTCCAAAGGGCATGGTGAGGTACTCAAATAGTCCATAGCAGGTGTGGAAGGCGGTCTTCCACTTGTGTCCCGGAGCTATGCGCACATTGTTGTAGCCCAACTGGAGGTCAATTTTGGTGTAGATCTTGGCACTGCGGAGGCAGTCGACGAGGTCGCCAATGAGGGGGAGAGGGTACCGGTTCTTTTTGGTGACTTTGTTGAGTCCCTGGTAGTCAACGCAGAGCTGGAGGGAGCCGTCCTTCTTCTTTGCGAATAGCACGGGTGCTCTGGCA